>JAKVQR010000235.1:6258-44014 GCA_030462915.1 Petasospora meyerae | reverse complement strand
GTCGGTTTATAACGGTACCAATCTCGTCCAATTTTGGGAAAAACGCGAAAGTTACTAAATTATACTATCTGATACTATCTGATTATATTTGTGTTCTATTCTGTTTGAGAATCTAATTTCAGCACTTGAGGTCGTCTTTCGGAGAAAATCTCGTATACTGGAAATATAAACATACAGCTGCAGCTTTCGAAACAAGTCTAAATGTGAATTACAGTAGTATAATCTCAAACAAATACATCTTCTGGTACTATCATGTCAGCTTCTTGTCAGTTGGTGGGTATGGAAAGTACGGGCATATTAGGAAAGCGGGATACGTTGAGTGACGCTCTCTTGTAAAATTTCCCGTCTATGGCCGACGCTCACCCCAATCATTAATGAAAGCTGCTGCCATATGAGCGTTACTGTCTCCCACTTTTTCCTCTGCTTTTTTAAAGTATGCTCATCAAACTCCCCAATGAGGTCTTGCTTCAAGCTTGCTTCATAATAGATATATCCTCTCTTATCTGTAACCTTTTGTTATATTGCGAGTGTTTTTAAAAGTGGTCTGCTGGATCCCCTCCTCACCAGTCACCAGTTAACTGATAGAACAGGATGTACACACTCTGGCCGGGAGTTCGAGTCCAGTAACGTCAAACAGATCACGATCACAAGAGAGATTGGACCAAATAAGCCCACCAAAGACACTCATTGTCCTATTTGACGTGATTGCTTATAGAGACAATAACGGACTTGCCGACTTCGATATGGAATCATGGGTGAGTATATAGTATATTCCCCGGCACAACGAACTATGTTGCACTACACGGCATTCAACAACTGAGAAACGAACAAAACATCTTGATGAACGTATAAGAGAGAGAACTAGAACTCGCAGATCGCAGATAAGAATTCCCTATCGAACTTCTTGGCCACCAAACACACTCGTACCTTCTTTGAATCCAGAGGCTCAATGAGCTCGTGCATTCGTGCGTTCCTAGGCATCGACTACTCCCGAGTGACACTTCGAAACAGCAGTGTCATACTTGACCGAGTAACAAACATCCCCATCTGAGAGGCTCTTGCAGTAGTATCTCAGTCGAAAAGTTAAACTGCTCCACACTTGATCATTTTAGTGACATTTGAATTTTGAATGAAGTCTTACCGGGAGATGGCCATATAGAGCGGGTCATTCTTTCCATACCCTGCTTATGAACTTACAGGCCATTGGTAATCAACTGCTCTTTTATTTACCTTGCCGATATATCGAGACAGGAAAACATTACTTAAGTCTTTCAATGGGGACGTTTTCGAGACTTGAGTCGCACAATGTTGAATGAAGAAAGCAGGGCGACGCTCACACTGAGTTCCACAAGTTGTGAACTCTCATTGTGCGCTTCATCTATGAGCTGGCGAGCGATGCCTGGGAGCTTTGTGATGCCAAGAGAGATGAAGCAGAACCGCTCAAGCTTCTATCAATCCAGTTCAATGCACCGAATTTGAGGTACATTCATATCATGAACATCGAAGGCCTAAACCCTAAACTCCAGATCCATCAGAGAAATCCCCGCTCTGAAGTCGTTAGTTGTCTGTGGTTAGTTTGGTGACGGCAATGGGATGTTTCTCGATCTACTACTTACTAATCTACTCAAGTTGAGGCGAGTTGGCGTGATGCTCCCCATACTCAATGTCTGCACCGACATAGTCTCCATGGTGAAGGCTCAGGAACATCCAGCTGACAGTGAGGACGAAAACTTATACGACGACGAGTCACTGAAAGATGGTCCCAGTGAGAAGATGAAGAAGAAGAAGAAGAAGGAGAGGAAGATCATCATGCACATCCTTCATGAGCATGTCAATGTACTCTGGACTGCGGC
This sequence comes from Petasospora meyerae, assembly GCA_030462915.1. Classification (NCBI taxonomy): domain Eukaryota; kingdom Fungi; phylum Ascomycota; class Saccharomycetes; order Phaffomycetales; family Wickerhamomycetaceae; genus Petasospora; species Petasospora meyerae. The sequence goes on along the minus strand of JAKVQR010000235.1, from coordinate 42,161 downwards.
CACGAAAACGCTTGCTCAACATGATACTGTTCCTACGTAGTACAATACAAGACCAAGTAAACGACCACTTATATTTCAAATTACATACATCGATGTAGCACCGAGGTTCAGAAGCTCAGGATTCTCTCTTGGATCAGGCGTCCAAGGTCCAGCCATGATACAATGGATTCTCATGTTCTCAGCATAGTAAAGGTTTGGTAACAATTTCGGTGTGATCAGGAAGTATTGAGATGTGTGCTCCTGACAAGCAATCTGAACCATATGCTTATGAACAGTTCTCTCGTTACGGGCGTCCATACCTTGGTTGATTTCGTCCACAACTCTGAATGGAGAAGCAGTCAACTCTTGCATACTGATCATGTAGTACACGGTGGACACAGCTCTTTCACCACCAGACTGCGTATGGCTGTCCAGGGCCTTCAACTCAGAAGCTTCACGGAACTTCACCATAATCTCCATCTTCCAGTCCTTGAATCTCTCAGCACGAGCAACACGCACTTCACCAGCTTTGCCCACAGTTGGGAAAATTGATGAGAACTTGTCGGAGATCTTGCGTACCATCTCGTTCAATCTAGGCTCCCAAGCTTGGAAGATCTCCTTCATCTCCTTGTCCTTCATCTTCTTCTCCATCTCCAACTAAGGGATCTCTTCGTTCAGTGTGGCCAACGAACGGTTGATCTTCTCCAAAGTTGCCACGGACGATTTACTGGATCCACTCAGCAAAGCCAGCTCGGACTCAATACCCTCAATCATTTGATAGACGGTTTGTTGCGAGAATCTGTCCTGTGACATGTACTCTTGCACGAATATGGCAAGTCTCTCTCTTTCCTCCTATGTGTAACTGGAGACGATCTGCTTCAACTCCTGTGCTCTTGGGTTGTTCTTGAGGTCTTGGATGCGCTTCTTGGCCTCTCTCAGATCACGTTCAAGTTGTCTTCTTTTCTCCTCAATGGCTTGGAACAAATTCTGCACAGCAACAACTCGAGCCTCTTGTTCGAAAGCCTTGATTTGTAACAATGTCATATCCTGTGCCTTGTCATTGAAGACAGTTTGTAGTTCGGTCATCTCACAGATAGCATTGATCTTGCCAATGGAGAGCATTTTAATTCTCTTCTGGCACTGTTCAATCTCCTTGCTGTTATCCTTGTTGGCTTCTTGCTCGAGTTTCTGGATGGTTTTGGTGAAGAGATTGATCTTCTCCTTGTGCTTGGATGCTCTGCTCTTTCTCTTAGAAGCCTCTTGAATAAGCTTCTTGTAGTGATCAAACCTTCTTTGCATCTCATCCATCTCTTCCTGCAATTGTCTCTTTTGAGCCTTCAAGGCCTCAACTTCAGTCTCGAAATTCTGAATCTCCCTTTGACATTCTTCAATCTTTCTCTGAATCAACATCTTGTCCTCGTCACTCAAACCCTTACCAGTGTAGTTCTTGTGTTGTCCAGTGACAGTGGTCGTTCTCATGGTAATCTGTCTGGAGCCGTAACGGGACTGTGACAAAGTATACATCGTATCACCACTGAAGAACTTACGGAACAACAGCTGTCCGTTACCCTCACCACGTTTAAGATACTCAATCTGGGAATCTGAGAGTCCACGTCTTGAGATAGGAACATCGTGGATGTAGCTGGTCTCACAAAGCATCTGGATGACTGGGGCAGGACCTTGAACAAAATCGCTGAGATAACCGTCAAATCCATACTGCTGCAATTGCTCTCTGCTCATCCTAGGACGGATCTGGTTACCAGAAAGGTATCTGAAAGGAGCGTTGGTTTTATGTTTCTCAATGATCGTCTTCGAGTGTGTGTTGAAAGACTGTCTGTTGACAGCGGTGATAGCGAGAGAGTTCCTCAGGTCAACCAGCTCTTCCAAGTAACTTGCAGCCTGGGAATCAGTGGCAGTAACGGTGATCAATGGAGGCTCAAAGAATTCCTGTGAAAGGTGGCTCAGTTCCGTACGAAGCAGTTTGACCACTTTGAGAGATTCCTGTGCAACCTTGTTATTCATTCTTTGGAGAATCGGAAGCTTGTCAACAGAGGTGAGCTGTCTCTCATAATTCTGGATGTCAGCTTGAGTCTTATCCCTGTTACGCAACGCTCTTGATCTCTTTGTGTTGATATCATCAATTCTCTCAGTGTACTCAGCAATCTCGGCATGGATCTTGTCAGAGCTATTCTTGTAGTCCTCCAAGGTAGCCTCATCCACCAACTCGATGTTGGCGAGGGACTCCTCCTCAAGTGCCAAGTTTCTGCGATTGTCCTCAAGCTTCTTTCTTGTAGATTCTGCTTTGTTCTCGAGTCTCTGAAGTTGTGTCTGCTGTTGGTTTATCATATCATCGTGCTTGTCAATGTTCTTCTCTTTTTGGTCCATCGACTTTTTGATCTCTTCAATCTCTTGCTTCTTGTCGTTAGCGGCATTGACAACTTCCTGGTGAGACATTTTGATTGCCTCCACAGCTTCTTGGAATGGTGCCATGTCATGGTTATACTCGTCGAGCTTCTTCTGGATCTGGTCACGTTGGCGTTTGAGAACTTCTGCTTCTCTCTTGGCGTCTTGGATTTCAGCGTAAGGTAGCAACTTCTTGTGATCTTCAAGTTCCAGCTTCTTCTTCTGGAAGGCTTCATACTTCTTGGCCTCTTCTTCGTAACGAAGCTTGTCGTCCTCCAAGTGTGCTCTTTCTTTTAATTTGGCTTCCAACTCAGCAGCAAGAGCGACTTTCTTGTCGTCCAATTCGATCAGCTTCTCGTGTTGATCTTTCAAAGTGACATCAACGGCTCTCTGGGTTTCCAGAAGCAATTGTTCCTGGGAGAGTTTGGAGAAGTCCGCAACTTTTTCTTGAGGAAGGAACTGACACAAGTTATCCAATTGGATGTTGAGTCCCTGGAGGAACGCTTTGACCTTGGCCTCCGAGATCGACTTGTCATTGATGAACCAGTCAGACTTGTTGTTCTGATAGATAGTTCTCTTCACCACGACATCAAATTCACCATCCTTGTTCTTCAACGTCACCTCAATTGTTGCACTCTGCTGACCGTTTCTGATGAACTCTGACACCACTTTTTGACGTCCAAGAAGGGATGGGTGACCACCAAGACCTAGGCAGATGGCACACACAAGCGTACTCTTACCGGTACCGTTAGGAGCAATAACCATGTTCAACGAAGGCGACAAAACAAACTCAGTGAGCACATACACCACGAAATCCTTCACCTTTACCTTCATGATAGCACCCGGGGCAAATTTGTCCTTCTGTGGAATCACTGAAGACACTCTGCGACGCTTGTTTGAATTGGCGGATGATGGGGAGAAGTCATCTCGGGCAAACGCGTTCAAGTCCAAAACCTGAGCCATGTTGTCTTAAATTGATAGATCAACAAATGATGGAACCCTGCTTCGTAGTTGAGATATCGTTGAGGCTGATTTGATTCACAAACTGATGATTTGAGGAGAACGGAGACGCGTTTTTTCCATGAGGTTGTTGTACGTTGTCGTTGAGACGCGTCAATTGTGATCACAGGGCACATAACGCTATCTGAAGTAGTAGTACCGAGGCCATATGCACGTGGAATACCGGAAGTCCTTGAGACACGATAGCGATCCGGCGCGTCAACAAACTATGTAACAAACTCATCGATTTGTCTTTGATCCACTCACAATTCAAGGAAACCAAACCAGTTGGCCATATTAAGGTTATCATCAGCTGTCTCCTGAAATGCCACCAAAGTCAAACAAAAAGACTGTGGCGCGTCGCAAGTCCAAGAAAGAGGAGGATGTCAGTGACATCGAGGAAGATGAAGTCCCACCAGAGAAACCACCAAGACCTTTCAAAGAAGTCGATCAGCTCCCTGTATCCATCGATCCACCCGAGTACAATATTCTCAGCACACCACTGTCAATCAAGGACAGTGCCGTTCTCTACTCCTCCCTGATGAAGTCTAGAAAGGCATACACATCGAGTACAGTTTTCGACTTGTATTGGGCCAAGGGTAAGACCAAGTTTGAGAACGACATCAACGCCAGAGATAAGATGAACAAGATGTGCGATTGTGTGTTGGAGATTGGGCCTCATACATACGAAGTGAGGTTGTTCATCTTGAAAGATGATGCGATAGAAAAGAAGCGAGAGGAGATCAAAGAGAAGAAGAGAGAGAAGCGCATGGCCAGTTAGAAGGAGAGAGAAGAGAAGAAGAAAGAGAAGGAGCTAGATCCACAGAAACCTTAGACTGAGCTTGATGCATCACAGAAAGAGTCTGATAATGCCACTACTTCAGGAGATGCCACGAAAGTGGAAGCCAGTGAAGCCAAGGCCGATGCTACTACCGAGAAGCAGGAAGAGAAGAAACCTGACAACGAACGCAACAGCGACGGAGACGCTGAAGGTGAAAAGGAGACAAACGAAAAGAAAAACTCAGAGAAAGCTAATACAGAAGAACCATCTGGGAAGAAAGCTGATGAAAGAGCTGGGACACAATCACAGACCGAACCTCAGGCAGGGACGAAGTCCGAAGCTTCCGCTGAGACGACAGTAGATCCAAAGGCAGGAGTGGAAGAATCGGAGGACAAAGTTGAAAAGATTTCCAGTGATAAGACTGAAGAGAAACAAACGGATGCCTCAATGGGGACCACATCTAACGGTGCTGCATCTCAACCACAACAAGAGGCAAACTCAGAGTCGAAGCCATCTTCAAGCTCAACCACCACGTCTTCCACAGTGTCCAAGCCAAAACCACTACCACTGATCCGCAATGGCCAACCAGCAGAGACTCTGTCTACAGCAGGTCAACAAGGCCAGACTCCAGCAGCCTCGACATCATCAGCCCCAGCAGCTCAAGACCCAGCAGTTCAACCGGCTCCTAAACAGTCTGCGGCACGTCGTCCAGCTCAGTCGCAATCATCACCGTCCAATGACATGCAATCTCCAGAGTCACAGATGATGATTGCCAACTTGAACGCTATTGCTCAAGTGGATCCTTCTTTGAACACTTTGATGAAAATTGTGGCATCCGGCAGCGCCTCATCTGCACAGATTAGAGAGTTCCAAGGATACATCCAACGCGCAAAGCAAATGGGTCCTACACCGTTCTTCCTCAAACAGCATCCTGAATATCAAACCAACATCAAGTAGTCACAGCAGGCGAAAAAGCAGAAACAAGCATCGACGTCTACTACTGTGGCTACACCCAAACCACAACCAGCACCCAAACCGAAACCACCAAAGAAGGCCAAACCTCCAAGAGAGCAGTTGTTGACGACTTTCCAAGAGATGTATGTGAACGGATGTGACCTGGTGTTTGAGTTCAGCGAATTGCCGAATGTGAGATATATGCTTCCTAAGAAGTGTATTGTCGAGAGAGTAGAACCAGGGAGTTATATCATCAGCTACTTGGCCATCTACAACGAGATTGAGATCAATAGATGGAAGGCAAGACAGAAGACAAGAATGGAGAAGATCGAAAAGCTCAAGAAAGAATGGCAAGAGGAAGAGGATGCCGAAAAGAAGAAGAAAGAGGAGCAAGAGAAACTGAAGAAAGAGGCTGAGCAGGAGAAGATGGAGAAGAGAACACTTCGAAAGAGAACCAAGAAAGCAACTGAAGAAGCTGAGGCAGAGGAGGCCAGATTGAAGGCCGAAGAAGAAGCCAAGAGACAAGCCGAGGAAGATGAGAAGCTCAGGAGACAGAAGAAGTATCAAAATGAGCTCCAGCAGCTGGAGGACGATCCTGAACCAAAGCCATACTACATGCCAATATCTTTCAAGATCAACGGTATGGAGCCGAAGTACGATCCTATCATCTACAACAGTTTTGACAAGCACGACGAGGTTTATGCATACATGGAGAAAGTGCTGAAAGAGGGCACGAGGGCTCCAAAGTACTTTGTTTGGTACCAAGTTGATGCCTTTGACGATGAGCAGCTATCAGAGAACCTGAGAGAGCAACTTTACCTCATTGAGAACCCACCAAAGAAGTACAAGAAGAGAAACAACGACGATTTGTTGAGCGCTACCCAACCCAAACGCCAAAAGAAGGTCGTTAAGAGTGAAAGTTGAATCTTTCATTGGTTCATAATGTATAGGTAATTGAGCACTTCCTTTTCACGACGAGTACTGTATTGAGACTCCACACCTTTTGATCTCCGGTGTTGGGGTCTTCACATGAAGGTCCATACCTGCAGACAAGAGGAAGTCTTTGAACTTCCCCTCCCACATCAACCTCACTTGTTGTTGACTGAGCGATGTACTCATCTTGATGACACTTGAGTAGTCCGTATCACGAACCAATGACTCAAAGGCCTCGATGACGGTTTGTTCCTGAGCACTGTGCTTAGCATGTGGTGGGAGCGACGAGTCAATGCGTTTGAGCGGATTGATTCTGCTAAAACGGTTTGATCTCCAGAGTTCACAACCAAAGGATAAGTTGGAGTCGTACGAATAGACGTTAAAGTCATACCTCGAGCTGAATGTGGAGTTGATGCTTGTCTTCACGCTGTAGGTGGATGAAATGTGTCCTAGGATCGGATTGAAAGCCAATGTCATCGTCAACGGTTTTCCTGTATATGTGGACTGTGTAGAGTATCTCACTGCGGTTGAGAGACCGGGACTCATGTTCTGTGCACCGTACCAGATCTCAGTACCCAATGACAGCGAGGAGTTGTTGTACAGTGCGGTGTTGAGCCTCTCTGCGCCTTGTCTGAAATTGTAGAGGCATCTGAAACCAAACAGGGCTTCGTTTGTAGAGAAGATGTACTCACGACAGAATCTCCCGGAGTCAGTCTGCCAGTAGAAGGTCATTGTTCCGTTGTTCTTGAGTCGTTCGTTGCTGATGCATTTCACCATCAATTGGGAGACAGAGGACACACGTTTTATCACCATGGCTTCGAGTGCCTATCCAGGGAAGTACATTCTTCCGTAATAAAGTGAGTGTAGCTTGGAATTGGACGGTCTAACTGACGATGTGACGGTGGATGAGTATGACGGTGGTCGTATTACTCTGTAACCTGCTATGGCGTCTTGCAGCGAGAGATCTTTGGTCCCCAGGACATCTTTGAGCGGAGCAGATGTGTAGAGATAGCACAGGGAACCATTTATCACACCCGTGTTGTTCAATGTGAGTTGTGTAGCTGTATGATCTGATGATTTGGACGCCACTGTGAACTTCATGTCTGATGTTATGGGGAAGTCAATGAGAGCCTCTGAGGTGGCCACTATGTTCTCGTACGAGTTGTCGGCATTCCAGCCAGTGGACCGATAGAATGACTGCACAATACCCTCCATGAACTCAATCATCTGATATGGCAGTGGATATTCGTAGAATCCAGCCAGGGCAAAGGAAGTGTTTGTTTATGTCTTGGGAGTGTTGAATAGGATCTCTTGGGCTATCTTACAGCCGGGTAACCCATATCGGAGGGTCGCCCCGAGGAGGAGGAACGTCTCCGGCCTGAGAAAACACGTAGACAAACAACCCATACTAATCATTGATTCGAGTGGCACCCAATGGACATTCGTGCTTTACGGACCCCACTGCATTATGGCTGAAGCCGATACGTACGAGAGACTGCTCAGCCGGGTCACCACCACCCAACAGCTGCACAAGTTCATGAAGTCCATCGAGCAGACAGATCAACAGATCCGGGACGAATTAGACACTTACATTGAAACCCGTACACATCAGCAGGAGAGCCGAAGACTTGAACTCGCAAGAACAGAACTGTCCACCTCTTTGAACACATCATCGAACCTTGTGGATCTTCTATCTCATGCCGGATCGCTGGCGGAGAAGATCACGGCAAGAGTGAGATTGTTGGACGCCGAGAGATCGAGAGTGAGAGAAACAGCAGAGTATGTGGGACAAGTGAAGGACCTGAGAAGCTCAATTTTGGCTACCCAGGCTGCCTTGGAACAGAATGACTGGGAAACAGCTGCCAAGTCTATCTCCAGAATCCGCGCGTTGCCCTTGGAAGGTGACTTCATCAACTCTGTGGTACCATCTACAGATGTTCCCGAGACTCCGAAGGTCGCACTGGAGAAATGGACTAAGGAGCTCACAGAGCTGTTCACTAATGAGTTCAACAAAGCAGCTTCCACAAAGGATGTTGCAAACTTGACTAAATTCTTCTCGTTGTTCCCATTGATTGGACAGGACAGCATCGGGCTGGACTGTTACTCAAAGTTCATCTGCACGACCATTGCTGCACAGAGTAGACTCATCATCACCAACCAAACACAACAGGACGTCACTGGGTTCTTCCCCGCTGCTTTCTTCCAGCTCTTGCAGATTGTGGCCAATATCCTCCAGCAACACGCGCAGGTTATCGCAAAGTACTACGGCATCGAACACATGACTGGTATCATTGAGAGGGTGGAAAGAGAAACGGACTCACAAGCAGGTCTTATCGGTGATACTTTCTACGACCAGAGAAGACTCGCCAGACATCTAGATGAGATTCAGAACTATAAGTTTCCACTGTTGTCCAACATAAATGTATCTCGCTTACAAACGAGAAACTCTCCTTCACCAAGACAGAGTTCAGAGTTTACACGTATGAGTGAAGAGGGGATATCTGTTGTGATGGTTGGTGATCTATGCAAGGAGTTATCAGATTTCCTGTGCAAATGGTCACAATACTGCAAATTTATCGCTGTCAAATGGAACGAGTACCAGGGAATTCAAATCTCAGCCGACCAGGAACTTAAACTACCCAAACCTGTTGTCGAGAGTACATTCTCTAAGAAGGTCCAGTCCAAATTCCTTCCTACATTTGAAGCACTCAGCACTTTCTATGTCAGAAGATCACTGGAAACAGCTTACCAAATTGAAGAACTACCTGATCTTAACGACTACATCTCGTCCATAAAGGTATCATCACCGGAATCACCACCAACCTCTTCAGTTCTAGGTGACTTCAACTTCATCCTTGGGGCTATTCTACAACATGCAGTTCTCACAGGACAGCCTGTCACAGTGAAGAACATTCTCACCAACATACGCAAAATCATGGAGCAAGACTTCTTCTCCACTTTCAACAAACGTCTGCGTGAATTCCAACCAAGACAGGGTGCAGTTCTTGCCGTCTCCATTAGCCCACAGACACATAACCCAAATCATCAACAGTCACAACAGCATACATCACAGCTGCAACAACAGCAGAAACAGAGCATGGTGGGTAGTATGTTCATGAGAGGTGCAGCCAACGCAGCCAACGCCCTGACACAGATCTCAGTGGGCGATGAAACCAGACTACACACTTTCATTGTGCTGCTCAACAGTATTGGAGTAGGTAAGACATACTTCTCACAGACACTCACCAAGACCATGGAATCACTACCTGGTAACTTCCCATTCGGTACTGATGCAATCAAATTGGAGAACATTTTTATTGGCGTCCAGGAACACATTGTGAAGATGTGCGATGACTTGGCAGATGGACAAATCCAGGTGCTCTTCGACTCCGTTATGAAACACAAGATCTCTGTGCTTTTGACAGAGTGCTTCAAGGACGTGAGTTATCTAGTGAGCTCATATGAAGAGGAGGAGAACACAGTAACAAGAAGATTCGTTGAGAAATGGAGCGCACTGGTGACCCCATACATCAAGACAATGGATGCCAATGTATTCGATAAGCTCATGGCTTTGTGTGTGTCCTCTATGGCAAGACTCCTCGAGAGAAAGTTGTGGTCACTGGAGGATAACATCAACGAGCTCGGGTCCATCAAATTGGAAAGAGATTTCAGTGGTCTGATTGGAGAGTTGACAAAGGGGAAGTACAGCTTGAGAGACTCATTTGTTAAAGTCACCCAGATTGTCTTAATCCTAGGCTTTGACGATGAGGATGATGAGATCGACATGCAGTGGGTCTTGACACCTACGGAAAGACAGAGAGCTAGAAAGCTGAGAGTTGATAGAAAATGACAAAGAAAGCTTGTCAATGCATTATTAATTTCATTAGCGAACCCATGTTACACAGATGAGAGTGTAGGCGACATCGACTTGGAAGGTCTTATTAGCGGACTCAAAGACGAGGATCCACGTCTCTCAACGGAACTAGCCTGGGCACGGTCTTCCACAGCACGGGAACGACGTCTGTCCTTTCTTTCCTTCTTGTCTCTCTCCATAAGTGACTCTCTGTTCAGAACATTGTCACCACTGTTACTGCCTGTCTTTACTCTCTCAGGTTTCTTTTCATCCTCCTCCTGACGTTGTCTTGAGCCTTCTCTAGCCCAAAACTCATCTCGATACATTTCCCATGCCTCACGTATCTCGGCGTTGAAGGCTCTAGGGTTCATCATGAGTTTGACATCAGTAGGACCGACTCTGGCTTGCGCTCTGATTTCCAACGTCTTCAACACTCCATTCCACCAAATCATGAGTGAAGTGTGTCTCACTGGGCCAGTGTGATATACGCACCACTGCGCACATTCGACATAGAATCTCAGAAGTGTACGTGACCAATCTGCCATTCTGTCACTGAGAGGCTAAGGGCATTTGACAAGACGGAGGTTGAGTTGTCTCAATCCCTTATTAGTGGATGCAAAGAATCTTCGAGGGATGACAATAGTACGTCTGTATTCACCAGACAAATGGAAGAGTGCCAATGTAATGACAATGAAGAAAGCGAGGAATTTGAGGAATACTGCCGGGAATGGTCCTGGTAGGTCGGAGTACAAGCTGTATATCGTGAAAGCCTCAATACCAGCCAAGGCAGCCAAGAAGAACGTAAACCTGTTACGCAGAGATCTTTGGTCTTGGATCTGCTCCCTAAGACTCTGTTCCAATATGAGCATGTTTCTGAAGATCTTTGTGGCATGTGGATATCTTCCCTCTGCTCTGTTGCCGTGATGGAGTGAATGCGACCTGATGGACTTGGCTGTCCCCGACTTCTCTGTGCCATCAGAGCGACGTCTTCTTGAGTTGCGGGAGCGTGAGTTGGTCTTTGAGCGCCGGCTATTCACTGAAGCACCGTCAGAGTCTGAGTATAGGACGGAGTAGTCCTCTTCGCCTCGAGGAGTCAAAGGAGTGATTTCGTCAGCGGCAAGAAGAAGCGGTGAGGGTGATGACGGGGGAGAGTACTCGAGCGGGTTATAGGGCGACGACATTCTCTCAGGTTTTTGCATAGGGCCCATCTTGGGTGATATGGGAGATGAAGGAGGAGTTGAGTCCATACCGCTGTGTACAGGACTGTTCATTGTGTAGCGCTGATCAAGTCGTCTCTGCTGCTATTTCTCTGAACTCCGAAATCTGAGGCGCTAGGCTTGAGATGCTGATATGTGAAATGCCCAGGGATGATGCTGGAGGGGGTTAAGATTTCAAGTGAGAAGGAGTAAAGCTGTAGACACCTCAAGTGTAAACGGACACTCAACATGCCATTAACAGCGTAGATCTACTTCTCGATTGTTTTCTCTCCACATGACCGGTACGTGAAAAAGTGGGCGGCCAAAAAAAAAACACGACGTCACGGCTATAGTGTGATCCATGATCCATCACAACTTCTTACAGTGCAACGGAAGTCTATTAAATTAATTAAATTAAATGATCATATATGCATCGGGTTAGAAAAAGAAATTCAAATTATATTATACAAGGAAAAGTTACTTTTGTCTCTCAGAACTATCCGATTAGGCGTCCTGAGGCATTTGGGCCAAGAGATCGAAGGAACCAGTACCAACACCGGAGAGCTTACCCAGGACGATACGAGCAGATGGAGACTCCAACTTCTCACGGTCACCGTCCAAGACAGCCTTAGTCAAGAACTGACATGTGGTCTCGTAAGACATCTTCATGAATGAGGAAGTAGAGGAGTCGATACCCTGACGGTTGAAGGCCAAGTAGGTACCTTCTCTAGTCATCATGTCTCCAATGAGGTCCAAGTGACGTGAAGAAACTGTAATGGCATAAGTACCGAAAACGTTCTGGATTTCGTTAACGATAGTGTTTCTGGCAGCCTCAACACCGTATGTCTTGAGCACAGCGTAAACATCGTTGGAGGTGATACCGTTGACATCAATGAAGTCATCCTGATCCCACATGGCCTTGAAGTTAACACCTTCGGTAGTCAAGATACGTTTTCCGTTGTCAGCCTGTGGACGCAAGCAACGACCAATGTGTGGCACCTCTTTGACGACAACACGACGACAAACATCCTCCACAATGTTGACCATCAACAACTTCTGGGTCTCAGCTGGGAGCTCAAGTCTGATGTGACACCACTGCCCCTTGGCATCGTCAAAGTTGAACTTGGTGATCAAGTTGTGTGCACTGATGACAGCACTCTGACGGTCACGAGCAGACTTGGTCAAGTCAGCAGTGGAGTAGGATGACATTGGTTTATCACCATCGGCATCATTGTCAGAGTCGGAGTCGGAGTCGGAGTCGGAATCAGAATCAGAGTCGGAGTCAGAGTCCATCTCCTCATCAGACTTCTCAGCCTTTCTCATGGTCTCAATCTCCTCATCATCTGGGTCATCGTAAGACACGGACTGCTTGCCCTTAGAACGCTGCTTTTCATCATCAGCATCCTCGTCATCCCCAGTAGAGACGTTGACACGCTCATCACCAACCATGGCCTTGGCAACAGCCTTACCAATCTCTGGAAGAGACTCTGAGTTTGGCTTCTTCTGCTTTTTCACCTCCTTAGTGATCACCATCTCCAAGGTCTTGAGGAACTTGGTTGTCAAAGTTAACTCAAGCATCTCCTTAGAAACATCGTACTCTTGCAAGTACTGCTCACTGTCGAAGAAGTTGAAGTTGATGTCGTAAGAACGAGTAGCCTGCTCACCATCACCACCGGTGGTCTCAGTAACGGCAACATAATCAACAAGCTCAGAGAAGTTGACCTTGGCAACCGAACGGCAGAATGCATCAGCCATCTCGTCATCAACCTCATCTCTAATTGGAAGAGTCATCTGTGGGGTCTTGATGGAAGCGGAGGCAGTCATGATGATTTCTCTCATACGTGGGATACCAAGTGTCACGTTAGCGGCACCGTGACCAGCGAAATGGAAAGTGTTCAGTGTCATCTGTGTGGATGGCTCACCAATGGACTGAGAAGCAATAATACCAACAGATTCACCAGGGTTGATCAGAGAACGCATGTACTTGAGCTGCATCAAAGCACGGAACTTCTTATCACTGATACCAGCCTTCTCAAACAATTCCGGAGAAGAGGCAATGAACTCGTCCAACTTGGCATCGAACTTCTCAGAAACAGAACCCAAATACTTGGCTGGGTTGTAGACAGAAAGTACAGGATCGTATTTGTTGTTGTCCTTGTTCTTCTTCAATGCCTTCTTGGCCTTCTTAGCGTACTTCACTGCTGTGTCAGTGTCCAAGTGCTCAATCATCTCACCTGGGTTGTACTTGGCAAGCATAGCGTCGTAGTTGTCAATACAGAACTTGAACTGGTTCATGTGAGATTCCTTGGTAACATCGATAGCATCACCACCGTACAAGAACTGGATCAAAGAGCCATCACCGTCTCTGACAGTGTTGTCGTAAGAGACGTGGACACCTTCAAGCTGCTTGGTCAAACAACGCTGCAAGTAACCAGATCTGGATGTCTTGACAGCAGTATCAATCAAACCTTCACGACCAGCCATACAATGGAAGTAGTACTCCTGTGGTCTGATACCGGAGTAGAAACGACCCTTGATGTAACCACCAGCTCTGGCATCAGTTTCGTAGGCCTTGAAAGAAGGAAGTGTCTTACCACTGACCATAACAGGCACACGGCGACCTTCCAAAGCCTGCTGACCAAGCAAACACATAATCTGGGAGACGTTAACGTTGGAACCCTTGGCACCAGAGAGAGCCATCGCCTGCATAGAGTTGTATGGGAATCTCTTCATTGTACCTTCAGGAACACACTTGGAAACAACCTGGGATGTGATGGCGTTGACCTTGGACTGTGTAACGGCATCGAGAATACCGGACTTGTTGTCATCTCTGTAAACTTCCTCCAATCTTCTGAGGAATTCTGGGTCGTTGACCTTGGTAGAGCTGTCCAAGTTGGTGACTTCAGTAGCAGCAATACGACCGACGTCAACAGATGTGAGAAGGATCTCGTTTCTCCATTGGTTACCCTCAGCGGTCAAACGCAAGTCATCCATACCACACGTGAAGGCAGTGTTCTGGATGTAGTTGGTGAACAGACGACCGAGAACAGACAAGGCCTTACCAGCAACAGATGGACCATAGACCTCGTGTAAAGAGTGGACAATACCGTACTGGGAAGCACCATACTGAGACTTATCCAAGATACCACAGAGCAATTCACCGTTGTGGAACAATACCTCGTTCTCTCTGGAGCCCTTACCCCAGTACTCGTTTTTGATCTTGTTCTTCGAGAGCAAGTTCACACCTGGCTTGTCTGCTGGAGTGATGTTGAGGAGCACTGTGGTGATGATCTGCTTACCTGTCCACAATGGCTGTGGCTTGTAGATGGCAGGTGGCACAGTGATCAATTTGGCTCTTGTAGAGTGGCCATCTTCTGGACGGATACAACTGTAGATGTACTGCTGGTACTGCTCTCTAGTGAAGAAGGAATCCTTGTTGGTAATCCAGACACCGGCAGAAATATGGTCCTGAATCAAACCTCTCAATGGACCACCAGAAGTTGGGGTCAAATACTGAGAGTCAGTGTTAGCCAAGTTCATGGCCTCAGCCCTAGCGTTCTCGTTCTGTGGGAAATGCATGTTCATCTCATCACCATCGAAATCGGCGTTGTAGGCATTAGTGTTGGCGTAGTGCAATCTCAAAGTCTTCTCACCTGGAAGAACTCTAACTTTGTGACCCATCATAGACGCCTTGTGCAATGTTGGCTGACGGTTCATGATGACGATATCGTTGTTACGGATATGACGGTACACCTTCTTGTTGAGAACGTGAGATGTGTTACCTGATGGGGTCAAGAGCTGGTTAGCAAGAGCCTTTCTCTGATCCAAAGTCATACCGATCAAAGAAACCAATGTACCATCCTCGTTCTGGATTTGAATAGCTCCTGGCCATTTGTCTGGACCGTTGATGACAGCCTGACGCAACTCGGCAGCGTTGTGAGCAGTAACAGGTTCAGGGTAGGTGAGCTTCTTGGCGAAGACAGGAGGAACACCAATTTCGTTGGTCTCAATGTTAGGATCTGGAGAGATAACGGAACGAGCAGCGTAGTTGACACGCTTACCCATCATGTGCTTTCTGAAAAGACCCTCCTTCTTCTCCAAGGCCTACTTGATACCTGGCTGAGCAGTACGAGCAGCATTGGCGTTTTGGTTCTTGGTGGAGTCAATGAAAGCGTTAACGTCGTTCTGAATGGTGACAAAGGCGTTCATCAATCTGTTGAAAAGAGTCTTTCTGTCTTCAGCGGAGATCTTGTCCTTCTCCACGGAGGAGATTTGGTCGTTCAAGTCTCTGATGAGCAAACAAGTGTTCAAAATCTTGGACAACAACTCGTTCTGAGAGTTTTCATGAACCTCTTCACCAAGCTTGGATGGAAGACGGAATCTTGTAGGTGGGACAACCACAGCCTGAAGGAAGAAAATGTCTGCGCTGATTTTTGTGTTGGCGTTTGGTCTGGAGTTGAACAAGTATGAGATGATGTTGTGCTCTCTCTTGAAAACGGAACGCATGATGTTTCTGACTTCGGTACTCAGAACATACTTGGAGCCTCTGGTGGCACTAGGACGGGCTGAAGCATCAGAGTCGTCATCAAGTGACTTCTTGCCAGTCTTGATCATGTTCTGACGGGTTTGACCCTTCACTCTGTTGTTGACCTCCTGCTTCTCTGGAAGTGGGTTCTCGAAGATCTTTGTGAAACCATCTTTTCTGAAAGTTGGGGAGAACATAGAACAGTTGTCACACTTCTTTCTGGACAAAAGCTTCTTGTAAAACTCGTGGATAACCTCCTTACGCTCCTCCAAAACAGAGGCGGTTTGAACACCATGCTCAGTGGTTCTTCCTTCACTGAGAGCCTTGGCGATTGCTGTGTTGACAAAGTCCTCACGCTTCTCCATGAGTGCTTTCTCGGCTCTTGGGTCTCTCTGCTTGAAGTCCTGAGTGCCGTCGTCCTCCTCAGCTTCATCATCATTGAAATCGGTGTCAAGGTGCATGTTGTCCAATTCAGCGAGCTCGAGGAGCAGACCATATTGAATCAATCTGAGTCTGCATGCGTAACGGTGGACCTCAAGGGCTTTGAGTCTGAACTTGTGACAGTATAGACAGGAACTTCTGAGGAAGATCCACAACTGGTTGAAGAACAAAGGGCTGTACACTGGGATAGGAAGCTCAATGTGACCCTGGTGACCTGGACAGGACTTGTCATCGAGTCCACATGTGGCACACAAGTTCTTCAAGAAGGCACCGAGAGCCAAATCATAGAGACCACCAGAAATTGGATGACCCAAGTTGTCAAAGACAGTTGGGTTGGTGATCTGCTTGGCCGAGAGCTTGCGGATCTCATCGGCTGTGAGAATTCCGAAGTCAACAGAGACAATCTCAGATCCCACCGGTTTAGAGATGTCCATTGTTCACCTTTTCACGGGAGTGGGAGTTGTGATGATAGATTAACCGCCAAAAGGTATCTTTAATTAAGTGTGATGAGCTGCTTGGGAAGTATGAAAATTTTGTGCCAGTGATTTCCGTTCGCGCACAGCAGAAATTTTTAGGCGTTGTAACCATGACAACACAAATCATGTTGGCCCTCGGAAGTTCCTCTCTTGCCCTCGGTCGATCTCGAAATCTGGAATCGAGCACCGGCAAAAAAAATGTTGAGAGCGTACGGTGCTTTGTTTACTATTTTGTTTAAATGCTCTTAAAGGTACTCAAGAAAGGCGCTTGGGTTCAAAGGACATTCTTACTGGGCACTTGAAGCGTTCTTGCACTCACAAAATTTCATTGCATTTGTCAATTGGCCCCATCCTACCCATTTCCAGAGGTCTCTTCACTTCCCTAGCATAACACAGCTCCGAACCACATCGCATGTTTGGATCATCAAACACAGGCTCACCGTTTGGTGCCAACAGCTCCAACAACTCCTCTGGAGGACTTTTCGGTGCCAAACAAGCGAATGGTACATCGTCATTCAGCTTTGGATCTAACAACAACGCATCAACGTCATCTGGTGGTCTCTTTGGCAACACATCCAATACAGCTTCATAGCCGTCTGGTGGGCTGTTTGGCGGCAACAATACCGCTTCAACCAACAACGGAGGCGGACTGTTTGGTAATAACACTGCTACTAATAACACCGCGCAAACACAGAATGGTGGTTTATTCGGGGCCAAACCAGCGGCTCCAACTGGCGGTTTGTTTGGCAACAACAATGTGCCTACTACAACTGCCAGCACAGGAGGACTCTTTGGAAACAATAACAACAGCACTGCAAATACGTCATCTGGTGGTCTTTTTGGCAACATCAATAACTCTACCAACAATACCGCTGGAGTTCTCCTCGGGAACAACAATGCTAACAACAACACCGTTACAAACGCATCTGGAGGTCTCTTTGGTAACACATCCGCAGCTAAACCATCAGGCTTCGGAATTGGTGCCAACACTAACACTAGTGCTGCCAAACCTTCCTTGTTTGGTGCTTCCTCAACAACATCATCTATACAGCCATCAACCGGCGGATTGTTTGGTGCAACAAACAACAATGGAACGCAAACTGGCACTTCGCTGTTTGGTAACAGTAGTAATGTCAACCCAATGATGAACGGAACGCCGGTGAAACAGTACAACTTCAAAGATCTGCCGAAGTCACTGACAGATTCAACCAGAAAGGCAGTCCAGCACACTGATACTGGTCGCAAGAGAAGTCACTCCAATGTCTCCTCACCTGCACTCCCTGTCATCAGCGGAAGGTCATCACTGATGGAGCGACTCGGATCCAGGCTTTCTACATTGAGTTCTCAGTCACTTTACAACTCTGAGGGCCTGTTTACTCCTAAGAAGGGTTTAATGCAATCGACTCACCTGTCCACTGAAAACACTCAGGATACAGCCAAGCCACTCGTCAAGACCAACGGTTACAGACCATTTGCATCAGGTGCCATGACCACAAGAAACGGAAGAACACCAAGAACAACAGCCACTGACTACCTGAAGCTGAAAGTGGATTAGTCCAGATCGGATGCGAGAAAGGTCATGATCTTCGGTGAGAACGGTGCTGCTAGAAAGGTGAGAATCCTTGGACGTGAAGTTGAAAACAATGAAACATTCACACTTCCTGAGTCAGCTGACCATGTTGATACCGAAGAAGAGAAGCAAGAAGAACAGCATGACGATGTTGCTGCTACTCCACAGAGGGCACAGAACAAGACCACAGAGGCTACTGCCACCAACACATCTGCCATCAACGATGAAGGCTACTGGTGTTCGCCTTCCATTGAGGAGCTTCAGCAACTCCCATTGAGACAGCTTGCAGAGATCTCCGGATTCACTATTGGAAGAAAGGGATACGGTGTCATCAGATTCCAGTTACCTGTCGATCTTACAGCATTTTGGTCAGATCTCCCTGGTAACCTTTTCGGCAAAGCTGTCAGATTTGCTAAGAAAGGCACTGTCGAAGTGAACCCACATGAGCATGTCCCAATGGGATCAGGGCTCAACGTCCCAGCTACAATCACTCTGGAGAATATCTTCCCGGTATCTAAATCCAAGTCAGACGACCCAAAGACCAAGGCACTGGAGCTAAGAGTCTTTGTGAAGCGACTCGAAGCTATGAAAGACATGGAGTTTGTCACTTACGATCCTATCAATGGTTCATGGACCTTCAAGGTCAAACACTTCAGTATTTGGGGACTTGTTGATGAAGAGGATGCGGTCGTCGACGTTGCTGACACATTGAAGAAGACAGCATCCAAACCAATGACTGCGAGCAATCCCTCACTGAAGAACCCTGTTTTGACACCAAAACCTTCTGGTCGTCGTCTCTTTGGATCCAGAACCCCCACCGAGGAGGACACCTTCATTTTCAAGAAATAGAAACAATCAAACCCGTTTGAGACTGACCACACTTCTTTCATGCCTGGAAGCTTCATCACCGAGGATGTCTACGAGAAGGTATACTCCAACGAGCAGATGGAGAAACCCGAAACTGCTAACATCTTAGCGGATATGGACAGTATTGATGAGGATGATGATATTCTGGACGAAGCTGCTATACCAACAGGGTTGGTCAAGTACGGCGACGAGTCTGTTGACGAGGGCGACGATGTCGACTTTGACATTATTGAGAGACAGTTCGAACCAGAGAACATTGATGACTCAGATTTTCAGTTGCTGGATGCTGACCCTAAGCTTGCTGTTTCTGATGACTGGGACCGTCAGCTCGAACTCTCAGCTCGTTTCGATTCTGCATTTGCCAGTCGTACGTTGAGGCCTACGACGATCCACGAGGCTCCATTCACCAAGACTTTGACACCTGGTGACCTTGATAAGTTACTCTATGGTGACTATGAAGAGACTCTCAAATCCAATAATGAGATCGTGAATGAGCTGAGACTCAACGGTTACACTTTTGGTAAATTTACAACGTCGAACCAGGTACTCAAGCCATCCTCTGCGACAAAATCTCATGCCACATTGAAAAGAGTTACTGGAAGCTATGGTTGTCGTTCATCCATTTCATTGAGCAAGCACATTGCTGCCTCGACCATCTCCAAGAGAGGTAACGGATTTCCTGTCGTGTCCACGGACGAAGAGTTAACGTTCAAAATCATTGAAGACTCTTTGAAGTCGTCAACATCACATAAGGAGAAGAGCATTTGGAAGTTGGCCTGTGTCCTCTTTGATGGCAACTTCAACAATCAACTGAGAAACGTCACAGATACGGATGTGATCAACAGGGTACTGGAGATCCAACGTCGTGAGGGATTGTTGAACTGGATCAAAAGCGAAGTCCAGAGCGAGATTGACTTCCAATTGGATACCGTTACAGATACATTTGAGCAGATATTCCTTCTCATGGTGGGATTCAACATTTCGAGTGCCGCTAAGCTGGCGATCAAGACCAAGAACCCTCACCTTGGTGCATTGATATCTTTGGCTGGGTCGAATGATCCGGATGTGAAATACTCTGCTATGAAACAACTCGAAGAGTGGAAGAAGAGTGCTGTGCTACCATCCATCCCGCCTGGAATCGTGAACATTTACCACTTGCTCAAGGGTGATGTCTTGACAATCAGTACAGCTTCTAGTGTTGCCAGTTCGCTCTCATGGAAGGCCAAATTGGGTCTTCTATTGTGTTACGGCGACTTGAATGATTCTCTTGCGCAGTTGTTGGTGACATTCATTGAAGCTGAATCATTTACTGTTTCGGAGGACGAGTCCACTTGCTTTGCGTTGTTGAAGCTGTACGTTTACAGACACCTTTCCTTGTACAACCTTGGTGATATTTTCTCCACGCTCAAGATTGGTAAGACTCTTGATGTTACCTTACAATGGTACATCTATGATATTCTCATCAGATCGTCCAACCAGATCACATTCCCTGCTGAGTCTGATTTTGGAGACAGATTGACTCTTTCATTTGCTGAACAACTCCAAGAGTATGGTCACTGGAGAGATTCCGTGTTCGTACTGGCTCACTTATCGAACGATGCTGCTTGTAAAGGTTCAATAACGACACTCTTGGGTTCGCATCCAGCCCTGCTTCTGAACTCTGAGTTTGTCCAAGAAGTCACTGGTAAGCTTTGTGTTCCAATGTCTTGCATCTCTGAGGCCAAGGCCTTGCATCACAGATACCTCGGTGAACATTACGACGAGGCGAGCTGTTTGCTTGATGCCGAACTATTTGAGGAGGCTCACCGTTGTATTGTTCAGTTTGTCGCACCAAATGCGGTTATCAGCAATGGTAGTCAGATACCAAAGCTCGAAAGGCTTATTGCAAGATTCCCTGAAAGACATGCTATTCTGGATTGGAATGTTGGCTTGGGTGTCTACAAAAACTACTTGAAGCTGCTCAATTCAAAGGGAAGCTTGGAGGCTGCGGTGAGATATTTGATTGAGAACCTTCCATTGATGAATAAGTTCAACTTCAAGGTGAAGGTCGCCACGAAGTTGATGTCGAAGAGGGTGGCTATGAAGCTATCAGAGTTGCAATAGGAACAGGGTAACGGTGTGCTGGATTTGCATGTTGATAAGGCAAAGCATCTTCCGCTTGGCGAAAGTGAGCGTTCTTTGGTTGGTGTGATGCAGAACTATTTGAAGAACAAGTCCCTTGCTGTATGATTATGGTGTTTCCTACATATGTACATTTATTCTGAAAATCATGATTGTACTCTATCTAGTAATACAGCAAACTGTCATGGTTAGTTGTCATCCAGCGAGTCTATCAGGTTATCAACAACATCTAAGATAGCCTCTGTAGCAGGTGAGTCCGGATACAGATCCAGGAATGATTCACCATTGTCACAAGCTCTACCGATTCTTGGATCAAGTGGAACTGCACCAAGGAAAGGTATGCCCAACTCTTTAGCCAAAGCTTCACCACCCCCGGTAGTGGCTTTGAAGATCTGAGACTTGCCCTGACAGCTTGGGCACACAAACCCAGACATGTTCTCCACGATTCCCAGGATTTTGATGTTGGCCTTTCGACAGAAATCAATCTCTTTACGAACATCCAACAAGGCAACTTCCTGGGGAGTCGTCACGATCAATGCACCATCGATACCGGACTCTTTGAGATATGAGTTCACGGAGATGTGTTCGTCTGAAGTACCCGGTGGCGTGTCTACCAGGAGGAAATCGAGGTGTCCCCAATCCACGTCTTTCAGGAACTGTTTGATGAGACCGTTCTTCTTCGCTCCCCTCCAAATGATGGCACTGTCCGGGTCTGGAAGCATGAAAGCGATGGACATCATACCCAAGTTGTCTGCGATGTAGACGGGTGTCCAACCAGAGTTTGATGTATGCACACTTTCACCTTGAGCTCCAAGCATTTTCGGTAATGAAGGTCCACATATATCAAGGTCCATGGCACCAACTTCGATATCAGGATCAGCAGCTAATGCCCATGACAGCATGGATGTGAATGTGCTCTTCCCTACGCCGCCCTTACCGGAGAGGATGAGGATCTTGTGGTCGATACTGGCAAGTCGTTGGTTTATCAATGGGATGTCCGGGTCTGGCCCCTTGGGTAGTGATTCACAGACTTCTTTGTTGGCACATCCTACACAGGCATCACCTTTACCTGCATCTTCTGATTGTGGGCCGGGACAGTGTTCGGGTTCTGGAGCCTTGAGATCTTTCTCGATGGCGTGTGGGATAGCGGGCGATACTGTTATCATTTATATGATGGCTGAGAGGGAATATATAGGTGAGATGAATGGGATATCTGTCCTAGCTGTAAAGATTTTGAGTCCTCACTTCAACTTGTTCGATTAGAAATCCATGGGGAAAACAGAAGAGCCAAAAAGAAACGAGTCCGAATGGTAGGGGCACAGGTGCTGACATAATCAAAGTCCAGGGTCTTGACTTCCCATTCGGGAAACTATGCTGACCAATAAGGGTGTGTTCGTCTGTTCCAGCAGCCGCAGTTACGGTGGCGCAATTCTGAAAATCTCACGGCTCAACTTATTGAGTTCCACACATCCCATCACTTCTATGAGCTACGGACAGCTTGGATCTCTTCTTTTAGTCCACCCCTTTAATTTGTTCTACTCCACTCCACGTAAGCACCACGCGAAGAACGCGTCCCGACAAACCATCGTGAAGACCGAAGCTAGAAAGTTGAGAAACATCTGTACTAGGACCTCTTGACAAACAGCTACACACCAGGAGTATTAATCATCACCATAATGACCAACAGTATGGATGGCTCTATTGAGAACACTCCAGAGCCGGTAAGTGGATCCATTGTTAACCATCAAACGCGTCTACCTCTTCGATTCTAACCCTCACAACAGGAGTACAACTACGATCCAAAGACCATGTCAGAACAACAACTGACATACTTTGTCAACCCATCCAAACCTAAATTCAACGTCCAGGAAACTGCAAAGCGATTCAAGTATCTCTTGGGCCTCACCTCCCTCTTCTCCCATTTTATCAATGCCAAAGCTGAGAAGGATCCAAAGTTCCGTCAAGTCTTGGACTTGATTGAAGAGGAGAAACAGACTCAGAAGAAGACACAGAAGGCAGCAAACAACAGAAGACGTAAAACTGAAAAGGAAGAGGACGCTGAACTGCTTCGTGATGAAGAGGATGAGGAGACAGTCATCACTGAGTTCACCGAGTCACCAGGTTACATCCAGGGTAAGCTGAGACCATACCAGATCCAAGGTCTCAACTGGCTCGTGTCATTGCACGAGAACAACATCTCCGGTATCCTGGCAGATGAAATGGGACTTGGTAAGACTTTGCAAACGATCTCCTTCTTGGGCTACCTCCGTTACATCAGACAGATCAACGGCCCACATTTGGTGATTGTTCCCAAGTCCACGTTGGACAACTGGTCAAGAGAGTTTGCCAAGTGGACACCAGAGGTGAATACTTTCATCTTGCATGGTGACAAGGAAGAAAGAGCCAATTTGATTCAGAATAGGCTTCTTGCCTGCGACTTCGATGTCTGTATCACATCTTACGAGATCATCATCAGGGAGAAGGCCCAGTTCAAAAAGTTCGACTGGCAGTACATTGTCATTGACGAGGCACACAGAATCAAGAACGAGGAGTCCATGCTTTCACAGATCATCCGTATGTTCCACTCCAGGAACAGATTGCTCATCACCGGTACACCACTGCAGAACAACTTGCACGAGTTGTGGGCTTTGCTCAACTTCATCCTGCCTGATGTGTTTGCCGACTCTGAGGCATTTGATGATTGGTTCCAAGCCTCCAGTGAGGGAACACCAGACCCAAGCTCAGATGAAAAGCAACGTGAACAGGCCAAGTAGGACCAGGTCGTGCAGCAGTTGCATAAAGTACTCCAGCCTTTCTTGTTGCGTCGTATCAAGAATGACGTCGAGAAGTCTCTTTTGCCTAAAAAGGAGCTGAACTTGTACATCGGTATGTCTGAGATGCAGAAGAAGTGGTACAAGAGTATCTTGGAGAAGGATATTGATGCAGTCAATGGTGCCAATGGTAAGCGTGAATCGAAGACCCGTTTGTTGAACATCGTCATGCAGCTGAGAAAGTGTTGTAACCACCCATACTTGTTCGAAGGTGCGGAGCCAGGTCCACCCTACACCACTGATGAGCACTTGGTCTACAACTCCCAGAAGCTGAAAGTATTGGACAAGCTATTGAAGAAGTTGAAAGCCGAAGGATCTCGTGTGTTAATCTTCTCTCAGATGTCCCGTCTTTTGGACATTCTTGAAGACTACGCAATGTTCAGAGGCTATGAATACTGTCGTATCGATGGCCAAACAGACCACAGTGACAGAGTCAAGTCCATCGATGAGTACAATGCTCCAGGCTCTTCCAAGTTCCTGTTTTTGCTCACCACAAGAGCCGGTGGTTTGGGTATCAACCTGACTTCTGCTGATGTTGTCGTGTTGTTCGATTCTGACTGGAACCCACAGGCCGATTTGCAAGCTATGGATAGAGTTCACAGAATTGGACAAACCAAACAGGTGAAGGTCTTTAGATTCATCACTGAGAATGCTATTGAGGAGAAGGTTCTTGAGAGAGCCACACAGAAGTTGAGATTGGATCAGCTGGTTATTCAACAAGGTCGTGCTAACGCTCAACCACAGGCAAACAAGGGTACATCCAAGGACGACTTGCTCAACATGATTCAGTTCGGTGCGGCTGATGTCTTCAAAGACGACAAGAAAGAGGATGGCGCAGATGATGAATTGGATCTCGAGGCGCTGTTAAATAAGTCTGAAGAGAAGACCAACGAGCTGGCTCAACGTTATGCTAAATTGGGTCTTGACGATTTGCAGAAGTTCTCCTCCGACTCAGCATATGAATGGGATGGCCAGAACTTCAAGAAGAAAACCGGTGCTGAAAAGATTGCTGGCCAGGCTTGGATCAACCCATCAAAGAGAGAACGTAAGGAGAACTACTCTGTTGACATGTACTACAAGGATGTCCTGCACACTGGTGGAAGAACTGCAGTGGACAAGAAGTTGCCAAGGGCCCCAAAGATTCCTAATATGTTCGATCACCAGTTCTACCCAATGAAGTTGCAGGAGCTATTCGACAAGGAAAGAGCCTACTACAGAAAACAGATCGGTTACAAGGTACCGCTGGCCGATGGAACACCGGCAGATAAGCAGCAAAGAGAAGCGGAACAGCAGCTCTTGCAACTGGAAATCAAGAACGCCAAACCACTAACACCAGAGGAAGAGGAGGAGAAAGAAGAGCTTCTGCAACTAGGCTTCTCCAACTGGTCAAGAAGAGACTTCACCCAGTTCATCCAGTTGTGCGGTAAGTACGGCCGCAACTCCATCACTGCCATCGCTTCAGAGTTCCCTGAGAAGACCGTGGAAGAGGTGCGTGAGTACGCTAAGGCATTCTGGAAGAACTTCACTGCTATTGATGGTTACGACCGTTACATTGCACAGATCGAGGCTGGTGAGGAGAAGATCCGCAAGTTCAAGATCCAAAAGGAGGCTTTGAGAGTGAAGTTGTCAGAGTACACCAATCCATTACAGGATCTATTGCTCAAGTTCCCCCCTGCTGCTACCAACAAACGTGTCTTCTCGGAGGAGGAGGATAGATATCTGTTAGTTCAGGCTTACAGATTTGGATTGGACAGACCGGATCTGTATGAGAGAATCAGAGATGCTATCAGAAGCTCGCCGTTGTTCAGATTCGACTTTTTCTTCTAGTCCAGAACCCCAGCAGAGCTTGCCAGACGAACAAACACGTTGCTAACTTGTGTCGCTAGAGAGTTTGACAGCTCTATGGCCAGAAAGAGACCAAGAACCAAGGAAGAAGTTGCAGCTGAAGAAGTGGACGATACTCCTAAGAAGCGTGGTCCAAGAAGTGGAAGAGTGAAAACCAAGTTCTGACTCTGTCTACGTGTATAATTTCTAGAGTTAAAGTAATAAAATTGTAACGTTATATAGTGATTTATGTATGTCATGACTGCTGAGACTGAGCTTGTTGTTGCTGTCTTTGTCTCTCTTCTTGCTCTTCCCTTTGTCTCATGAGTTCTCTCTCTTTCTCGATCTGGATTTCGAGTACTGATTTGACGTGACTCTTCTTAGCGTTTGCCGGTCTGTCCGGTCTGATTCTCAACTTATCAGGTAATGGATCGAACTTAGGGTGAGCCAAATCACAATCTGGTCCATCTGGGCAGAACCCTGTGAGGTAGTTTTGGCAAATGAGCTTCTTGATGTGTCTGTTCTTACAGTTTGGACCTTCAGGACAGAATCCCTTCGAGTAACTTAGACACTCAGGGATCTTTGACTGTGGATCGATGTGAAGATATTGACACTCTGGTGTTTGTGTACAGAATCCGTTCTTGGAGAAGAACAAGCATTCTGGCATCTTTCTCAAGTTGTACTCGTGCAAAAACTCACAATGGTCTCCTTTCTTACACAGACCACGGAGCCAGTGTTTACACACGATCTTGTTGTTGAAACTTGAGGCGACGTGCTTGTTTGGGCACAAGTCACCATTGGGACAACCTCCGTATCCGTTGTAGAACTGACACACTGGTCTGTCTGGGTCCAATCCCAGGTGAAATTCTGATCGTAGGAAAGGCTCAAACTTGAATGGGTAGTTCTGTGTGTTTGGATGTAATGCTGACATTGCTAGTAACTATAGGTGGTGATAGTCTATCCTGATATGATGTATTGTTAAGATTCCAAACTTCAGCACAATTGAAGTCAATTTTCTAGTCGTGTTGAATGTATCTTGGTGGCGCGCGGTTGCCCCGGTTACCGTGACTAAGCGACTACGTAGTACGCACTAGAGGGTTTAGATATGTTCCAATTAAAGACTGAATTGTATTTGTTTTGATGATCGGTGTTCAGATATTGAAAGCTGCAATGATGAAGGTCAATGCAAATGAGGCCTTGAAACTTGGGTCTTCCAATAGGAGCTGTCTGACATCGATCTTGTCAGCACCCACTCTGACAATGGTGGTCCATGGGATGGAGATGATGTTGCGTGTTTGCAAGAACTAAACGAGAGGTTAGTATGCGTTGGTTAGTCGTATGCTGAATGCAGTTGAGTACTCACCTGAACAAGCAAGAATGTGGAGAGTGTAAGGAATCCAATGATTGGCGACAGTTTACCAATGACGACACCGGTGACCAAGCCGATCAAGGAGCCATAACACAACTGCTTGTAGTGCAACTTTCCACCAAATCTAGAGTGAACCACTGGCTTGTTGATGGTAGTTGGATCCAATGATCTGATATTTGATTCCAATCTGTTCGTGTTGATAGTACCGAGGTTAGCAACATCGTTGAGGATCTTGGAGTTGAACTTTGTGTGCAAAGCCACTGCGGATGCTGCCCCAATGAAGAGCCCAAGAGCTGAAGAGTGGGTATTCTGACGAGGAAGTGCATGGACCCTTGTGTAGGCCTTGGATGTAAAGCCGAAGAGCCTCTTGGATGATGCTCTCAATGTTGGGTTGAGTGCACGAGCAGTAGACTTGAAGGCAGATTGGAGAAACATTTGGTTAACTGTCGGTCAATTGAGTTTTTGGTTAGTTATTGGCCAATCTTTGAACCTGGAGTTGTTCAAGGTAATTCTGTAACGTCATTAAACGACTACATCCTGAATTGTTGGGCCCAACAGCGAATCCTCAAGTAATTTCACATGATTGCTACTAGGCGCATGATCGTGTGAGGAGGGTAAACACGGGGTGAGATACTGTATAGCCGCGGTTTCTTAGTGCTGGGATATACACAGTGTTGCTAGGCGCAGTGTGTAAATAATGGTCTGAAAGTTACATGTATCTGAAATACCCGTGTGAATATGGCAGAGTGGATGCAGAAAAAAAAAGAAAACTAAAACTGGTTCGGGACACTCAGCAGCAGTTTTTTTTTTTTTTTTTTTGTTCTCCTCACGGCCGGCAAAGTCAAAGTGAACAAGACCGGTCGAGAACTTCTTCTGCCAGCCGCGTACTTCCCGAAACGCCAAAAGAGACAAAAGAAAGCCGTTGGACTTTTCTTCGACCGCAGACAACCCACGTACGACAGGACTTATTTGTATAAATCCGCACCCGTCCGCTCGTATTGAGAAAAATTCAGCCATAGACCTCACTGTTTACCACTACCTCATATATTCCAGTTTTGTTGCTACCCACCCCCCTCGATCTCCATACCCCTCGACACTTTCTGTTTGGCTTTCCTAGTCTCATCCATACAAAAAAGTTCGAGACCTCATCGCAGTTTTCTATTTTCCTTGACACATCTCGAGACCCGCACGATAGAAAAGTAAGAGCACACGACCTCACGCGTCAATTACCCTTTCACAGAACAGAAACACATACAGCTGAATCCTCTGACACCTATTACCACTACGACACACAATCATGTCTGACTTCCGCAACAAACACGCTCTGGCCAACGCGGTCAACCAGCTGCAACCGCAGAAGATCTCTAACAACATGTGGCTGGGGCCTCTCAACTCGGTGGCTCAGAACCATTTCCTCAAGGCCAACAACATTAAACTTCTTATCGGTATTCTTCCATGTCAAAAGGCATGCTACTACCTCAAACACCTCGATCCGAACGAGTACTGCTGTGTATCCGTGGATCCAAACTTCAACGTGCAAAAGCTCACAGAAGATGAAGGAGAGTGTCTAATGCACTTCAACACCAAGTTCTCACCAACAGTGGAACACCTCACAAACAACAAGATGAACAATGCCGTTGTTACCAACATCAACTTCCAAAAGATCATTCAGGACTTCTTGGAACTGATTCATGCTGTCCAGCAAAAGGACCCACAAGCTGGTATTCTGTTGTTCTCGCTCAACGGTAACGACAACATGGTATCGACATTTGTGCTGTCATACATCCTCCAAGCACACAACTGTGATATTGCGCAGGCCTTCTCTTATCTCAAGTCCATCAGACCAAGCACGAGAGACTTCGACGAAATGGGATTCTACGCTAACGAGCTGGCGAAGTTCCAGATATCATGGAAGCAGTACAAACAGAGTCTTGAAAACCAGCAAATACCAACACCCAAGATGAAGAGATCCGTAGAAGATGTTGCGGACCGTGAGGAGGCTGAGCTGGAATCACCAAGAGTGCTAAAGAGAACGTTTGTTTGAGTTGTTATGATGAATGATGATATTTATGCTTTCTATTGTGTATTATTTTACGCTACGTTGTTTATGATATAACCGGGACATGAGATCAGTGTAGAATTATACATATGGAATGCTCAGGTTGATGAGAGTGGTATGAACATTGGCACCAAACACATCGAAACAAGATACCCACCTTACTTCTTCAAAATGGTGATGACATCTTCATCTTCCAATTGGTGTGTCAAACCGACATACTGAGGCTGGTGCTTCACACTTGTACCGTACACCACTGCGTTTCTGAAGTCATCCACAAGCGACTTGTGGATCTGGTTACAGAAGTCTTCCACTGTACAACGGTCTGATCTCAGCACAACCGGCTCAGAGAAATCAGGCATCTTACCCTTTGGCTTTGTGTAGACACGCACAAGGTTCAGTCTGTCCCACATCACCTCCAACAACTCATCCAGGTTCCACTCCTTACCGGAACTGATAGGCACAGCGTTTGGTACACGCTTCAACAAGTCAAGCTCTTCGATGGAGAAGGAGTCAATCTTGTTCAGCACATACACGGCTGGGATGTATTTTCTCTGGTTTGCCTCAAGGACGTCAATGAGGTCATCCACCGTGGCATCGCATCTAAAAGCAATGTCTGCGGAGTTGATCTTGTACTCGGACATGACGGCCCTGATACCGTCCTTGTCGAGATGTGTCAACGGGACTGTGTTGGTGATGTTCAAACCACCTTTGTCTTTCTTTTTGATCAAGATGTTTGGTGGCTCTTTGTTGATTCTGATACCGAAACCTTCCAACTCCTTCTCGATGATCTGTTTGTGTACCAAAGGCTTGTTAACATCAAGCACGATGAAGATCAGATTACATGTTCTGGCAACAGCAATAACCTGCTTACCACGACCACGACCATCCTTAGCACCCTCAATAATACCTGGTAAATCAAGCAATTGGATCTTGGCACCTTTGTAACGAATGATACCAGGCACTGTGGTTAATGTAGTGAATTCGTACTCAGCTGCCTCGGAGTGTGTACCTGTCAACTTGGACAAGAGTGTAGATTTACCCACAGATGGGAAACCCACGAATCCTACTGTGGCCACACCAGTTCTCGCCACATCGAAACCGATTCCGGGACCACCACCACCACCGGTTGGTGTCAACAGTTCCCTTCTCAACTTGGCCAATTTGGCCTTCAGTTGACCCAAATGGTACTCTGTGGCCTTGTTCTTCTGGGTACGGGCCATCTCCTCCTCGATGGCCTTGATCTTCTCCACTGTCGTCATCTTGTGTAGTTTATATTCGTTACGTCTGGTACTCTGAGAAGGACTATATCTGTTTCAACTTTTGATGGCCATCTTTCTATTCACTTCGATGGGTCCCTTTTTTTTCCATCACCATCACTGCTGCCCGTACCACCTTTTTACACTTCAAAGTTCAACCACCATATACAAAAAAAAAATTTCACCGCTGGAAAATCGCGAAAGGGAAGACACACCAGGCTGCGATCGTTACTGTGAAGAGCTTTGAAGGTAAACCTTTGCAAAACGTGTGTAGACATTGGATTTATAGACTCCTTTCAGTAT
Organism: Petasospora meyerae; assembly: GCA_030462915.1. NCBI lineage: Eukaryota > Fungi > Ascomycota > Saccharomycetes > Phaffomycetales > Wickerhamomycetaceae > Petasospora > Petasospora meyerae. The sequence goes on along the minus strand of JAKVQR010000235.1, from coordinate 11,421 downwards.
ACAGGAAACACTCCTTCATAATTCAATATGGCTAAAAAGTACGTTGATATCACGGACCTTAGATGTGGATCGCCCATCACCAACACTGAACTCATAACTAACCGCCCTTCTATAGAGGTAAAAAGGCTGTTGATAACTCGTGGGAGGACGAAATTGAAGAAGTCCAGGCCGAGGAGTTCGGTACCCCAGCTGCCTCTGAGGAACCAACCGCTGAGGAGTCAGGCCCTGCCGCTCCACAAGAAGCCACCGAGGATGACTTTGGTTTCATGGCTGCCTTGAAGAAGAACAAAGACAAGAAGGCCCAGAAGAAGAAGGAAGAAGAAGAGAAGAAGGCCGCTGGTGGTCCAGTGATCAAGTCTAAGAAGGAGAAGGAAAAGGAGAAGAAGGAAAAAGAGAAGCAGCGTAAGAAAGAACTCGCTGCCAGAAAGAAGGCGCAGACCCAGGAGAAGAAGGCAGATGCTTCTGCTACTCCAGCTTCCACTGAGTCTAGCCCAGCTCCAGAGTCTGCCCCAGCTCCTTCCCCAGCTACCACCACTGCACCAAAGATTGCACCAAAGGGCAAGAAGGCCCCAGCTGGTCTTGCCGCTCTTAAGCGTCAGTTGGAGTTGAAGAAGCAATTGGAGGAAGAGGAGCGTCGTTTGCAGGAGGAGGAAGAGAGACTTGCTAAGGAAGAGGAAGAGAGATTGGCTAAGGAGGAGGCTGAGAAGGAGGCTGCCCGTGAGCTCAAGAGAGAGAAGGAGAGGGTCAAGCGTGAGAAGTTGAAAGCTGAGGGAAAGCTTTTGACCAAGAAGCAGAAGGAGGAGAAGAAGCTCTTGGAGCGTCGTCGTCAGGCTCTCTTGTCTGCTGGTAACATCCAGGTCGCCGCTTTGCAAGAGTCTGAGCAGCAGCCAGTCCAGAAGAAGAAGGTCACATACGGTAAGAAGAAGAAGAGTACTAAGACTGATGAGCAGAAGAAGAAGGAAGAGGAAGAGGCTGCCAAGAAGGCCGCTGCTGAAGCCGAAGACGACGATGATGCCCTTGTCGATGACTGGGAGAAGATGGCTCTTGATGACGATGATGAAGTCGCTGACTCCTGGGACGCTGAGGAGACCACCGAAACTTCCGCCCCAGCTACTGTTGAGGATGACTTCGCCGATGAGGATGAGGAAGCTGAGGCTAAAAGACTCGCTGAGGAGGCCGCTGAAGTCGAGAGAAAGGCTGCTGAAGAAGCTGCTGCCGCTGCCGCTGCTAAGGCTGCCGCTGAGGCTGAAGCTGCTAGACTCGCCGAGGAAGAGGCTAAGAAGGCTGTGACCAAGAAGTCTAAGAAGAACGCTCAGACTGAGAATGACCTCCGTTCTCCAATTTGTTGTATCTTGGGTCACGTCGATACCGGTAAGACCAAGTTGCTAGATAAGATCCGTCAGACTAACGTCCAAGGCGGTGAAGCCGGTGGTATTACCCAGCAGATCGGTGCCACTTACTTCCCTATCGAGTCCATCAAGCAGAAGACCGCTGTCATGGCTCAGTACGAGAAGCAGACATTTGATGTTCCAGGTTTGCTTGTGATCGACACCCCAGGTCACGAGTCTTTCACCAACTTGCGTTCTCGTGGTTCCTCCTTGTGTAACATTGCCATCTTGGTCATTGATATCATGCACGGTTTGGAGCAGCAGACCATTGAGTCCATCAGATTGTTGCGTGACAGAAAGGCACCATTCGTTGTCGCCTTGAACAAGATTGACAGATTGTACGACTGGCAATCTACTCCAAACAACTCATTCAGAGACTCTTTCGCCAAACAGTCCAGAGCCGTCCAGCAGGAGTTCGAGGACAGATACACACAGATCAAGGTCGCCCTTGCCGAGCAGGGATTGAACTCTGAGTTGTACTTCCAGAACAGAAACATGTCCAAGTACGTCTCTATTGTTCCAACCTCTGCCGTCACCGGTGAAGGTGTTCCAGATTTGCTTTGGTTGTTGCTTGAGTTGACCCAGAAGAGAATGTCCAAGCAGTTGATGTACTTGACTGAGGTCGAGGCCACCATCTTGGAAGTCAAGGTCGTTGAAGGTTTCGGTTACACCATCGATGTTATTTTGTCCAACGGTGTGTTGAGAGAAGGTGATCGTGTTGTGCTTTGTGGTCTGAACGGTCCAATTGCAACGAATATCCGTGCCTTATTGACACCTCCACCTGCTCGTGAACTCCGTATCAAATCGGAGTATGTCCATTTGAAGGAGGTTAAGGCCGCCTTAGGTGTGAAGATTGCTGCTAACGACTTGGAGAAGGCTGTTGCCGGTTCTCGTTTGCTCGTTGTTGGCGAGGATGATGACGAGGAGGAGTTGATGGAGGAGGTTATGGATGACCTCACCGGTCTTTTGGACTCTGTGGACAAGAGTGGTCGTGGTGTCACAGTCCAGGCTTCCACACTGGGTTCTCTTGAGGCCCTTTTGGACTTCTTGAAGGACATGAAGATTCCAGTTATGTCTATTGGTCTTGGTCCAGTTTACAAACGTGATGTGATGAAGGCTACAACGATGTTGGACAAGGCGAAGGAGTTTGCCGTGATGTTATGTTTCGATGTGAAGATTGACAAGGAGGCTGAGCAGTATGCTGAGGAGCAGGGTGTGAAGATCTTCTCTGCTGATATCATTTACCACTTGTTCGATGCCTTCACTGCATACCAGGAGAAGCTCTTGGAGCAGCGCCGTAAGGACTTCTTGGAGTACGCCATCTTCCCATGTGTGTTGAAGACCGTGCAGATCATCAACAAGCGTAACCCAATGATCATCGGTGTGGATGTCGTGGAAGGTTCTGTGAGAATTGGTACGCCGATCTGTGCCGTTAAGGTTGACCCAGAGACCAAGCAGAGAGTGACCATGTTGCTCGGTAGAGTGGCCTCTTTGGAAGTGAACCACAAGTCCGTGGATACTGTGAAGAAGGGTCAGACAAACGCCGGTGTTGCTATGCGTTTGGAGAACCCATCTGCTGCTCAACCAGTGTGGGGTCGTCACGTTGATGAGAAGGACACACTCTACTCTCTTATCACACGTAAGTCCATTGACACACTGAAGGACCCAGCATTCCGTTCCTCCGTTCCAAGAGAAGACTGGGTGTTGATCAAGAACTTGAAGCCAGTGTTTGACATCAAATGATCCCGTTTTTGTTAATAGTTGAACTGTTTACTGTCATATTATGTTACATCTGCATATATTGTTAATCAGTTGTATGAATTCAAATATATAGCACGCTCTGAGTCTCCACCAGCTTGATTTGGCTTTTAGACACAAGCTTCTTCTTGAGAGCAGATTGTCTCTTGGTATCATCTTCCACCAACCGACTAAGATCAGCTTCGATCTTTGGCACTTTCTCCAGCGTGGAATATCTCTCGATGATGTTTCCTGATCTGTCCACCAGGAACTTCTCAAAGTTCCATTTCACTCTTTTGGAGTTGAGGAACCCCCTTTTATGCTCCTTGAGGTATCTGAAGACTTGGTGTTGATGTTTACCGTTGACTCTGATCTTCTCCATCAATGGGAAAGTGACGCTAGCTCTGCGTTCACACTTCTCAACGATCTTCTCTGGGGAACTGGTACGCTCTTGGAAGAACTGGTTTGAAGGGAAGCCGAGAATGATGAGATCATCGTTGTACTTTCTGTAGAGTTGCTCGAGTGGTTCCAATTGACGAGCTGCCATACACTGAGTAGCGACGTTTACGATCAAAACATATTTTCCCCGTAGTCGGTTGAAATCAAAAACTTTCCCGTTGATATCGAGTGCTTCAAGGTTGTAGAAGTCAATGTTGTCCGCAGCGGTAGTGGATTCCGAATGGCTTGTCTCTTCCGAAGATCTCGATGCAGGAGCTGAATATTGTGGTTTGGAGACGGTGTTGGATATGTGTGTGAGGTATTGTTCTTCGTTGTAGCTGAATTGAGCTTTGTTCTCCAAGCGTTGCTCAGTGATCTCCTTCAGTATTGTGTAGTCGACTGATAACAGAGAAACAGTTTCATCATCTTCCGTTCTTGGAGATCTGGTGAGATCTCTGTGCAGCTTATGGTTGTCCAAGGTTGTCATGTCTGGTTTTTATCCGGGGAGTTGATAGAAATCATTGTGTGGCAAGCTAGTAGGATTCAGAGGAGGTGGCGAATCTGGTGTCTTATATGATAATCAGAAGTTTCTTGGGGCTCACGGTTGTACACCGGTTTGTCTCATTCCGATTTTGATACGGAGGTGGATTGCAGGGTTTAGAGATGCAGATCATTGATGATGTCCAAATTGCCCACGCACGACGCGTTATGTGGGAGTCGTAACCATGCTGCTTTTTACATTTTGAATGTGCGAAGCACCAAAGTGTAATAGCTTTTGTGTAAAGCGGTAAATTACTGACTACTAATTGTACAATTTTACCCTCACTGCATGGGTATACGGTGAGGAGGAGGCTGCACTGAGATCTGGATAAGATCTACTAGATCCTTCTCCTGATTTGACGTTGATCAGCGACTGATGATCATTAACTTTTTAGACACTGATAGGACACAGCAATATATATGAAGTCAATGACTCGGACAAAGACATTACGAAGTACAGGGAAGATGATGTCCATGACTCCAGCCACTGCGAAATATGCAAGTCATGAAACCCAAATTGGTGGTGATCGCCGATACACGACGCGAGATTTCCGCATTGGGAAATGTAATTGAATTTTTTACGCGTCAGCTTCGCGTTGTAACTTGCGAGGCATTTTCCAACTCCACTGTTGAAGAGTTTGAGGTGGTGAAGAACCAACCAAAACGGAAATGGAGATCAGTAGACAAGAGAGTACATACATACGAAAGCACTTCAGATTGTTTCCTATACAGTTTACTTTCTTTGTGGCCGTGGGAAGTGTGATATGTGTTGTTTTGTCCCTCACCTTAACGGAACGGTCCATGTACTTCCTATTGTCCTCTTGAAGCCTACATATATACGGTCGTTAAGGAAAACTTATAATAACGCGATAATGAGCATTGAGTGATTGCCAATTCGGTTAGTTTAGCTTCAATTCGATAACTTCGATGTTAATAAGATCCAGTCTATATGGGCGTCGGGCGATAAAGCCGAGCTGTCTACGAACTGTCATCGTATAGAGCGTGCCTGAAATGATGACATTTAGGCGTCAATTGACGCGTCATCGGGGAAGATACCGTC
>JAKVQR010000234.1:0-44118 GCA_030462915.1 Petasospora meyerae | reverse complement strand
ACACGATCAAATCCAAGAGAGCCCCATAACCAAACACAAACAAGTATGTAAGGGTTCGGGCGGAACTCTTCAAAACTGCGAAACTCCCCTCAAACTCCATAGTAGAGATTCAACTGGACGGTACATTGACTTATGGGTAAAAAAAGGACCAACAACAAGAGAACTGTTACGGTGTTTACCATGCCTTCGAATCTCATAACAATGGGTTCTAGATCTGAGAGTATCATCGTCAAAGTGTCTCCCAGGGTCAAATGGGAAATTAGCAATGCGGCTTTGAATAAATTTCAGACAATGTAGTAGCTGATGTCGTCGACTCACACTCGTAGTTGAAAGATTACAACAGACTGAAGTATCATCATAACCACCATGCTTCCCTCGATCAAATGGAAACTGGTTGAACCGGTCCCACAAAGAGTCTCTCAGCAACAGACGTGATCTCCATGGTGGATCAGTGGTCTTGGAAACTTCTCGAGATGCAGCTGATACGTAACGATTCAGCAGCCTCGGCAGGTGATACCACTGGATCTTGTTGTTCTTCTTCGGTGGGTCATCCCCGTGGCCAAGATCTATGTGGGAACCAAACCTCTCGTGAACGGTTATAACACCGGGATCAGAAGACAGCAGTTCGGCCACACCAGTGAATACACCCAATGAAACGTATGAAATGAAGGTTAAAAGGGCAAAATCTTCCAGAGATGTTGTGACACCGTATGGAAGTTCGTAGTCAACTCCAACACTTTCATCTCCTTCACTGCAATGAATCAATGAACCTCCACAATCAACATGGGAGCCTGAGCAAGTGGGACACCGTGACCCATCAATCTTAACCACACTGATTGATTTGGAGGAGCAGTTGTCACATTCACCAAGAACACAGCAGCCAACACATCCATGGTGAGTATCGTCAACCAATCCAGTATCCAGAGTTGCAAAATAACTCTCCAACTTCTTGCGAACACAATCTCCACAATCACAACCACAGACGTGGTTCAGTGATACCAGTAGACTATCAGTAACATCTTCATCATCACCTTCAACTCCCACTGCACTCAGTTGGTCTTCATACTCATCGTCAATGGAAACCGGAGTGATCAAACCTCCAGTGTCTGCAAGTGTGCGACCAGGATCGTAGAAGAAATCGGAATCTTCACACAGTGCACTGGATACAACCGTATCAAACCCATCACTCTCATATGCCGTTGTGGGACGCAAGCAGACTGAGTTCAAGTCCCCTGGGGTTGCGTATCTGGAATGGCGATCTCGATCAGGATACAAATCTTGGGTCAAGGAATAAGTGCATCCAAAGTGGACAAAGTGGTACGGATCATCATCATCAGCACCATCATCATACTCGTCAAGACCTTGGTCAAAGTCACTGCAAATGTGTTCCTCATCGCAGTATCTCCCACTATCTTCAGACCACTCATCATTGAAGTCGTAAGTGAAACCTCGGTAAGGCTTGGAGAACTCAGCCAGGCACATATGGTAGTTGTCTTAAAAGCAGTTGTCAGGTGTCTTTTTTTTGTATTGTTTTCGTTGGAATTTTGCGTAGTCTTTTTTGGTGTTTTGTTTGCTTATTTGTGTGCTTGTTGTAGTAGAGATCTTTGTGTGAAGAGCGATTTGAGTAGCGGGGTGGGGGTGGCGGTTGTGGTATTGAAACAAACAAAAGAACAGTGAGAGAGAGAATGAAGAATGAAATTGGAAGTTGCACATCTATATATGTGCGTCGATGGTGTTTTGTGTCAAGCGCCATTTGCTGCTGACAGCATTGAAGCCACAAAGAGACATAGCCCAGACCCATGATCCCATCTTCGCGTCAGATCAACAAAACCAGCATAGAGTGACATCAAGAAAGGCTCTCCATTGCCTCTTGAACTAACTGGCTTCCCTTAGGATCCAAGTTCAATGCGATTGTAAACTGTTTGATTGCATCGTTCTTTCTGTTAGCCAGTTTGTATAGTTGACCCAAAAGGTAATGGACGCTAGCTTCATCAGGTGCGATTTCGGTCAACTTCTCAAAGTCTGTGAGTGCAGCGGTGTAGCGTTCCATGGTCAAAAGCAACTGAGCCTTCTTGAACAAGGCGAGGGCACTCAGAGGTTGAATCTTACAAGCCAGCTCGTATTGCGTAAGCGCCTGTTCTTGTTGACCGAGTCTTTCCAACATCATACCGAGGCAGCAGATCAAGATGACATTTGTAGGGTTGATATCAAGGGCTTTGCGGAAGTGGAACTCGGCTTTGGTGAAGTCACCGAGCTTCAAGTACACCATACCAATACCATACAGTGCGTTGTAGTGTCTTGGGTCCATCAACAAAGCATGGCGGAAGCTTCCCAATGCATTCTCATAAGCGTCACTAGATACGTACTCATGACCTTTCAAAGTGTAAGCGTATGAGAATTTCTCATCAATCTGAGTGGCTCTGTGGAAGCATTTGATGGCCTCTTCGGATTCTTTGTTCACCGAGAATAGGTTACCCACAGTGACCCACGTCTGAGGAGCGTTGCGATCTATACTGAGCAGTTCATACGCCAAGTGACATAGCTCCACATCCTTGTGTAGATGCCATAGTAACGTTGAGTAGTACTCCATGTCTTCAACCCGTGTGCGATCAAGGGAACGTAGCTTTTCGAAGTAGAGCTTGGACTCAGCGTAGTTGACAATCTCGAAGTGAAGCCTTCCTAGCTTACTGAGCACCCATGGCGTATTCCTGTGAGGATCTGGAAGTGTGTTGAGGATTCTGATTGCCTTGAAGCAATCATAACGAGACATGGCTTTCAATGCTCTTGCATGAATGGTATATAGTTGCAGGATATGCGACTCACTCACCTCTTCGTTACTTTGGAGGCTTCTTTGCATGGTTGTGGATTCTGTTGAGAGAAGAGATTTGGTTCTCTTCTGTGTGGTGTCTGTCAGTGAATGCTTTCTCCCAGCAACCGCGTTAACTGCGCTCTTGTTGGCACGGCCCAGTGGTTGTGTGATTAGTCGAGACTTCATCTTGGAGGCAGCAAGTCGTGGCGCTCTCTTGATTGTGTCGTTACCTGTCATTGGTGGTGGAGGCGGTGGCTGCTTGAAAGTGGAGTCCCTCCCAATGGATGATGACCGTAAGCGTCTGTTTGGAGCACCTGGAACTGTCTGCTGTTTCATCAGCGGCGTTTCATAGTTCATGGAGGCCCCCGTACGAGTCTTGGGCGTATCATCAAAAGCCTTTGGAAACGGCTTCGATTGTTGTACATTGAGGGTGGATTCACCGAATGGGTCCCTCTGATCTGACATAGCTGGTGTGGCATCTGCGTTGATTGAGAATGTTGCTGATGAAGATGATGCACTCTCTGGCTTCATCTTGTAGATGGCCTTGACTCTGACATTTGCACCCATCTTGTTGAGATCTTGGAATGAGTCCCAGAGATATGGGTTCCTCTTGAGCGCCTTGGAATGGTTGACAGCACTTTCCTTGGAGTCACCTGCGAGATGATATAGCTTACCGAGAAGAGAATAGAAGGCTGCTGGATCTGGCACCAAGCTGCGCTCGAACTCGTAATTCACTGTGAGGTTTGAAGGAGCAGATTGCCAGAGATGTTGCGTGGAAGTCAAACCCAAGACACCTTCAGCGCCCTTCTCAAGAGCCAAGGCAGCTCTAGCAAAGACGAAGGCGCAACCTGCATGACTGACGTTTGCGGTGGTGTTGAAAGCTGCTTTGTAGCGCTGCTTTTGCAAGAGTACCAAGCCATATAGGTGGAGAGAGTCAGGATCGGATTGGCCCGTTTCTGCGAGTAGACGCTCAGCAGCAAACTCAGCAGACTCAGTGAAGCCGTTGTCGAGGTTGTAGAGAACGATCGATCGCAGTTGCTGAACCCCGTATGCATTCACACTCATGATGTGTGGGAGAGTGTCAGAAATGGGCTGTGGGCAGACTTGCTGGATGTTTGAGAGTTGTATATGTGCGTTGTGGAATCAACCGCCGAGTTGATCTGTGAAGTCTGGGCAAAGAGTAAGTGGTTTAACGCTATGGTTGTCACCTCGATACGATGATGTTTCGCATGATTTGTAGGAGAAACAGGAAATCAAAACAAAACCCCATGATGTCGCGAATAGAACGAGTTCGCGCACGGATAAAGTCTAGAGTCTAGACTCTTCCAGACTCCAGTGCTGGCGGTTGCCGAAGCTGGCGTTATACGCGCGCTAAAAACTGGAGCTTAGGCGAACAGGGACCAGTTTATTTATGGATGAAATTGGATCAATCCATCGGACTGGACCGTATTGTTGTGAGCGGGAAGCGCCAAAACACACCGAGAGACAGTGAAGGAATCTCTCTATATTTGCATTTACATCTAACCAATCGACTCAATGCGGTGGTCTTTCGTTGGAGGCGCCACTTTAGCCCTATGGGCAACACACACAGCTGCGTTTGATCCGTTAGGTAAGTCTCATGATCCACAGCTAGTACTCACTACAAATGGACAGTTTTACTAACAGGTGCCTACTGCTTCAGGATGGACGCCCAATTACTACGAAAAGGGACAGAAAGTCGACATGTACGTGAACCGAGTGGAGTCTGATACCACGCAGCTGCCGTTTGCCTACTACGATCTACCCTTCACATGCCCACCGACACCAGGCTCGAGGCCTCTGCATCTTTCCTTGAACGAGGTCATCAGAGGTGACAGATTGTGGGAGTCTGATTACCAACTCAATTTCTTGGAGGACGTGCCATGCAACCGATTGTGTGACAGAAGAACTCAGCCGGATGGACTGAAAAGAGCCGACGAGCTCATCAGAAGTGGGTACGTTGTGGAGTGGCTTCTGGATGATCTCCCGGGTGCTACAACGTTTGTGAGCTCCAAGGACCAGAAGAAGTACTATGCAGCTGGTTTCCCATTAGGGTTTGTGAGAGACGGAAGAACATACTTGCACAACCATGTGATGCTCGTGATAAGATACCACACAGAGAAGAATGGCAAGTACACCATCGTTGGGTTCGAAGTGTATCCTAGAAGTGTACACGACTACCACTGTCCAGGTGCTTCAAAAGACTACGCCAACTACCTCGTGGATGTGGACGCACAGTCGGAGGTGTTCATCCCATTCACATACTCCGTCTACTGGCGTGAAGAGGCTGCAATCAGCTGGAGCGACAGATGGAAACTGTACTTCAAGAGCGAGGTGAACGATGATGGCATCCACTGGCTGTCCCTAATCAACTCACTAGTGCTTGTGGCATTCCTTTCTGCTGTTGTTGGCGTTGTTCTGCTCAGAACGTTGAACCGTGATATCCAGACTTACAACAGCAACATGGACATCGCTACTGAGAACATCGCTGCTGAGCTCGACAAGGCAGACTCATTCACCAACTCAGGATGGAAGCTGATCTCCAATGACGTATTCAGAGCTCCAAAGTACCCACTGCAACTCACAATCTTGCTGTCGTCCGGTGTTCAAGTCTTCTTCACCATCATTGGCGTGCTATTCCTATCAACCACAGGTGCTCTTGGCCCAGATGTCAGAAACAGAGTCTTGAGCACTGCCCTTATGTTATTTATTGTTGCTGGAACCGCTGGTGGTTATTCCGGTATGAGATTCTACAAGAACTTCACACAACAGGCACACGTTCACCAATGGCTGAAGTACTCCATTCTCTTTGGTGGTTCTCTACCGTTTGTTGTGCTGATATCGGTACTGACCCTTAACTGTGTTGTTTGGGCAAACGATTCCTCGAATGCTCTTCCATTTGGCACTGTCGTGTTGTTCGTTGTATTCTTCCTGTTGCTCGAGGTGCCATTGTCTGTCGTCGGTGGATTCTGGGGTAACAAGAAACCACATGCAGTGACTAATGCCAACTTGAACAAACCACAGAAGCCAGTTCCAAGACAGCCAAAGTTCCTTAGCTACCAGTACATGATCCCAGCTTTCGGTTTGATACCGTTTGGTACCATCTACGTTGAGTTGTTGTTCGTGTTCAGATCGATCTGGCTGGAGAAGACATCGTTCTACTACATGTACGGGTTTTTGTTATTCACAATCATGCTTCTAAGTGTGGTTGTGATTGAGAGTGTGATTGTTGCTGTGTATCTCTCCCTCGTCAACTCTGATTATAGATGGCAGTGGAGATCGTTCTGGATCGGGTCTTCTGTTGCATGGTACATCGAGGTTTACTCCATATACTACTTCTTCACTTACCTCCATGTCACGGACTTCTCATCCATCATCCTTTTCTTTGCATACACTACCATTCTCAGTGTGCTGGTTGGATTCGCCTTTGGATCACTTGGTCTTTACGGTGCTTCGATCTTCATCTACAAGATCTACGACGCTATCAAGTCCGACTGAATCCAACATTCCTTGCATATAGTATCACAACCATGGAGTTCCATCATCTGGGAACAAACAAAAAGTGAAAGACACTAATACATAAACTACTGTATCCATGTTTAGCTTACATGTGAGTGGAAGAATACAATTTATGCTCATGTCATTACCATAGACCACCTACATACTTCACTGAGCAGCGGCCAGTTCCTGTAATGAGGGCTGTGGAAGAGGCTCCTGATGTGATTGTTGCTGTTGTCTGTTGTTCTGGTAGTTGTTATTCTGGCCTCTGTTGTAGTTTCTGTTACCACGGTTGTTGTTATTGTTACCTCTGTTGTTGTAGCCTCTGTTTCCCTGATTGTTGTAGCCTCTGTTGTTGTTATTATTGTTGTTGTATCTTCTTTCGTTGTTGTTTCCACGTCCATCATTGTTGTTTCTTCTGTTCTTATCCTGGTTCTGCTGGTTACGAGCTTTCACCTCTGGAATAACCTCTTGAGGTAGTCTGAGATACTTGATGTCTTTACCTCTCACGAAGATCTCTGGCATCTTACGGAACGTCTCACCGTCCGGGCTTGTCTCGATAACATCGTGGAGCGTGACGTTCATCCAGTTATCAATCTCAATAAGGATACCGTTGATGGTTTCACCAGACTTCAACTCCACAAGAAGAGGTTGACCCTTGGATGCCGTTAGAAGGTAGATTGGAAGCTGTTATGGGATGTTAGTATCAGAATGAGTGATATCACAATCTCGAAGCACAGAACTTACCATTTTGTTTTCTCAATAATGGACAGTAATCCTAAAGATGCCGTCAATGCCGCCGTGTACAGTCGGTCTTTAGTATACTTGTCTTCTCTGTTTAGGTGCTCACTCTCCACTGTCTGGACATGATTTTCGCCAACTTCGCGATAAAGCACCGGAGGGGGTTACCCGGTCCGATACTGAGGTTAAATTATGTGCGTGAGCGCGAACAAACGCGACATGAGCTGAAATCAACAACAAAGGTTTCAACTTTGCCGCCCGGTGTATAACTGAGCTCAAACACCCTTTATAAGCCAATTGTTATCTCCTCAGGCGCCGACAATTCAGCGCAGCTTCTCCCCATCCATAAGAAGCCTGGCAGGGACCTTTCAAGCGCAGAAAAGGCAGAGAAAACTGAGCTTCGCTGTCTAACTTCACGGACAGTTTTCCATAGAATTCTCTCCTCTCCTTCCCTGACGTGGTTACGTGACATCTCCCTGTGTTCCATCTAATCCGCTTGCCGCCGCACTCACTTTAGCGCCTGGTTACCTGAGATCCACACCTGAGTCCACTACTGCCTTATCGCTATCTAGGCGCCGGTTCCAATTGAGCACTTCCTTCTCTACAGCTGCCGTATTTTGAATTTCTCTCCCAACTCACACGCGGAGTCATCCCCCCCATCTTTCCCCATTGTCCACCATGTCCAAGGTCCAGGGCACACGCAAAAACAGCGTAGACCGCCATCCATCTAGCAAAGGCCGTTCTCGTCGCTCGAGCAATGACAAATCTGCTGCCAATGGCTCAAAGAATGCCAACGGTCACGGTGCTGAGGAGAACCAGCTTATGAGTGAGGGCTTCCAGGCTGTTCAGAATGACCGCATGTTGTTCCTGTATGCCAACTCCATTGGCGCCGAAGTGAAAGTCCAAACAAACTCCGGAACCATGCTGACCGGTGCTTTGAGAGCTGTCGACCCATCGACTTACCGCATTGTTGTTGACTCACCACAGGACACAGTCTCTGTCAGTTTTGATGATGTGGTCTACTTTGAGATAGTAAACGTTGACCTCAACAGATCAGCCAACAACAAGAACTCTGGCTCTTTCAAGACTGATACTGACATCTCAAACAAGACTTCTACCGGTGCTCGTGAGGAGAGAGTCATGGAGAAGTGGGTTCCAGACGCTACTACCCCAGCATTAAACATATCTCTGGAAGAGCTTTCTTTGGAGGAGTCTGGTAACGGCAAGTGGGATCAGTTTGAGATCAACGAGAAGAAGTTTGGTATCAAGTCCGAGTTTGATGAACATTTATACACTACCAAGATCAACAAGGATGACCCAGAGTACAAGAAGAGAATGGCAGAGGCAGAAAGATTAGCTAAGGAGATTGAGAGCCGCACCACCAACAACGTCCATTTGGCTGAAGAGCGTGGAATCAAGTTTGATGACAGTGGTATCGATGAAGAGGACAAATACTCTGGTGTTGATCGTAAGGCCTCTACTGCCAAGGGCGATGCATTGTTTGCTTCGTTGATCAACAAGGGACAAGAGTCCAAGATCATCACATTCAATACCGAGGAGAAGGGCAAGTATGTTCCACCAAGTCACAGAGGAAGATTGCAGAACATTGACCCTTCGATCATCTCTGCAAGCAGTACTGGTACAACCACAACTGCACCAAAGGCAGCAGCTCCGGTCTCTACCACACAAGCCAAGGCTCCTGCTCCTGCTCCTGCTCCTGCTCCTGCTCCTGCTCCTGCTAAGCCATCATTGCCAGCAAAGCCTAACGTCACTCAGAAGCCAGCCAAGAGTGAATCTGCGAAGGTGTTTGACCATGTCAAGAAGATGAATGCTATGAACGAGATCAATTCCTTGAAGGAGTTCTCCCAAAACTTCAAGCTTCCGAGTAAGGTACCAGACGATCTATTACCTATTCTTGCTAAAGATAAACACAAACAGGAGGAAGCCACCAAGAAGGCTGAAGAGACATCTGAAACCAAGCAGACCAAGACTGAGTCCACAACTACTACGCCATCCTTGCCACCAACACCATCAACAGCTGCTACAACCCTTCCAGTGGCACCTGAGGTAACATCAGCTTCTCCAAAGAGAACCGACTCTATAAAGAAGTTGAATCCAAAGGCAGCATCTTTCAAGCCATCTGGATTTGGCAGCCCTGCCTCAAGTGTTGCTAGTCCTCATATCTCTAAGAACTCACCAAGGGTCCCACACGTCAACTACAGACAGAAGAAGTACGCTAATGTTGTGCCTTTCTTTGCTACTGACCGTGCTCCGTCTGCAGAGGCTAAGAAAATCATCGAGGAGGACTTCAACATTTTCAGAGCTCGTTGTATGGCACATAAGGCTGCGAATGACAAGGGCAAGAAGGAAGCCGCTGAAGCGAAGGCCAAGTTGGAGGCAGAGGGCTCCAAGCTGTCTGAGGAGGAAAGAAAACAACTCGAGATCAAAGCTGCGTTCGAGGAGAGACCGTTTGTTATGGAGAAGCCATTCCACATGGGTCCATCATGGTCTCGTGACGATCTGGACAGACCGTACACTAAGTTCTTCCCTGAGATTGATACTACAAACCTACCGCCATTACCACACCAGGTTCCTCAACAGTTGCCACAGTTCCAAATACCTGTGATGCAACCTCCACAGATGTTCTATGGTGCACCACAATTCCCACCACCAATGCGCATGTCCCCACAACCACCACAACCTATGCTCTCTCCAGGGGATGGAAGCTTCATGGCAGGTCCACCAGGAGTTCCTCCACAGAGAATGCAGCCAATGTTCATGCAACCAGGTATGCCAATGAGTCCTGGTCCATAGGGAGGCTCAGGCCCAATGCCATACCAAAGGTACCCACAACACGTTGGATTCCCAGGTCATCCTGGTGCTAATCCAATGCCACACATGATGCCACCACCTCCACCGCCTAACGGAAGAATGCCAAACGGTGGATACAAAGGCCATCGTTGAAAAGCGAAGTCGAAAAAAAGAAAGCAAATGTACATTATTATCTCGTGATCTACATGTAATTCATTCGTAAGGTACCTTTTATTGTAGAGATTAGAAGTTGGTGAACTTGGTAGCCATCTCGACAGCTGCAGCACCCCAGTCTTCACCGTGGTTGTGCATACCTGGTTTTAAACCAGCTCTCACTTCGGCCTGCTCCTCAGTCAAGACAGTGAGGACACCAAAGATAACAGGGATGTTTAAAGTCTCATTGAGTCTCATCAATGCGTGGGTAGTGGAGTCACAGATATATTCGAAGTGCATAGTGGAACCCTTGATCAAGACACCAATTGGGATAACAGCATCGAGTTTGATACCTTTTGTCTTCTCCAACTTAGCGACGTACTGCTTGGTGGCGAAGGGCAGCTCGAAGGAGCCAGGAACAGTCTCAACGAAGATGTTCTCCTCTTTCACACCGAGTTCAAGCATTCTCTTGATGGCACCATCGACAAGTGCTCTGATGATTGTTGAGTTCCAACGGGCGTGGATGATTGCGATTTTCAAATTTGAGCCGTCGTACTGCTGATCGATCTGTCCCAAGCCCTTAACAGCCATTTTTATGTATTTCTTTGTGAGTTTTAGTAAAGCACTACTAGAAGTCCTTATTTGTCATCGTCAAGGTAGTCACCGGTTTCTTGAAGTTGATCGACAACAGAAAGTGAGGAGTGCGCACTGCGTAGCCGGGGTGTGTGTCCCCTACCAATGCTCATTTTCTGGTCATAAAATCAGGAGATGTGCCAAAAACGAAATTTTCGAGGAAGCTTCTATGGCCAAGTTGGTAAGGCGCTACACTAGTAATGTAGCGATCCTGAGTTCGAATCTCAGTGGAAGCATTTATTTTTGCCAATTTTAGCACCGTTTTTTTTTTTTTTTTTTTAATTTTACCTCCTGGGACCTGCACTCCAGCTGTTCGGCCCTCCCAATTCGATCTCGCTAATTGTTTCAGCCTTTCATGGGGTGTTTAATTATACCAATATTAACGAAAGTTCTAATCAATCCAAGCCCATCATCAACCACAAAGTCTTGATCCGAGATCAGTTGACGCGTTTCAACTTTCAAGTATAACTCTGTACATAGTCAACAAGTTTAGTACCACCAGTTTTGCAAAATGGCGCGATTCTTGGTTTCAAATGCCGTACCAGTCGATACCAGATAGAGCATTTTGGTACACAACATCGACAGACACTGTGAGGCAGAGAAATGGGGTATATGTACGTTGTTAGTTATCCCGATCATTGATATAACAGCTTGAAAAGACGGATAAATTGAGAGGAATTGAGCAATATGGAGGAGAATATAGGAGTGATAGAAGCTTTCTGATCACTGATCAGCAACAACGATTCGATCGAAGGAGATCAACGCTCTACGTCACTGCAATCGAACGCATCATTTCGTGTCGGCACGCTTGCGAAATGTTAAGCCTTATGTTTTTGTTTTTTTTTTTTTTTCCTTCTTTGTTCCAACTTCTCGCGTTGTCGTTGACTTATATTTTTTTTTATTTTTTTTTTCTCTTCCGTGATATCTTTTCACGTACTTGGCTGAAAGCTGGCATAATTCACTGGAATTGGGACCACTTATTCAACTAAAACCCACAAATACCCGGGCAATTCCCCTCCATTGTCATTCTTTTATACGATGTCCAAAGTGAGTAACCTGTTAGACGGCGAGAGGAAGTCCTGTTTCGTGCCTGGTTGATCTGGAATGCCCACCGTGAGAGTCCTCATTGTTGTGTTGTGCTGGTGCTGGTGCTGCCTACTTGTCGGAACGTCATCTTTTTGGACGGCGCTGGTGGATGAAAGTTCCAACTCGTATGTGGAGTGAAAACAAAGAGGACTTTCTACGAGTAGTTGTCATTCATGCTTTGTTTGTGCTTGTGTTCCTGGATTGACGGTTATTGTACTCAGCCTAGTTGCAGTCAATCAACCGAGCAGCAGCTTATATGGCATTCTCTCATGAAGCACACATAATTCCCCCATCGCTTCCCTACAACCCAGACATACACAGAGTACTAACCACATCACCCCTCTAGAATCACACAGTCAAGGAATACAAGTTAGTCGTTGTTGGTGGCGGTGGTGTCGGTAAGTCCGCCCTCACCATCCAGTTCATCCAATCACATTTCGTCGACGAGTACGACCCAACCATCGAGGACTCGTACAGAAAGCAAGTCGCCATCGACGATGAAGTCGCCCTCTTGGATATCCTCGACACTGCTGGCCAGGAAGAGTACTCCGCCATGAGAGAGCAATACATGCGTACCGGTGAAGGTTTCCTTCTTGTGTACTCCGTCACCGAGAGAGAGTCCTTCAACGAGTTGTCCACTTTCTACCAGCAGATCTTGCGTGTGAAGGACACAGACTCCGTGCCAATCTTGCTTGTGGGTAACAAGTCCGATCTTGCTGAAGAGAGAGCCGTGTCTTTCGAGGAAGGTGAGAAGCTCGCCAAGCAGTTCAACTGTGAGTTCCTCGAGACCAGTGCTAAGCAGGGTATCAACGTCGACCAGGCCTTCCACGACCTTGTGAGAAGAATCAGAGCCAAGAACGAGGCCATCAACGCTGCCAGTGCCCAGGCCAGTGCCGCCGCTGCCGTCGATGCCCAACCACCACAGAACACCACTCGTCAGGAGCCAGCTGCCGTCCAGAAACAGCAGGGTGCCCAGTCCTCCGGTGCTCAGGCCAGACAGCAGAACACTTCCCAGAGCGCACCAGCTGCTAAGGAGTCCTCTGGTGGCTGTTGTGTCATTGCCTGAGTGTGGGGGTTACAACATTCCCATCTCTGCCCAAAACCATAAGGAGGCATCTTACCAATTCCTCCATTGTATTTTCCCCATTGAACTGTGCGTGTGTCTTTTCTACTTCTCCTCACCGGTCCTTATAACTTCCCTGTCTCATGCCTGAGGGAGAGTGTATGGCTTAATGAACCTGTTTGTCTTTGTCTTTGTCTTTGTCTTTCATCCACTTCATCCACTTCTCCCACTCCCATCACTCTGTTCTACTTATTTTATCTTATTTTATCTTATCTTATGTTTTCTTTTTCTGTTCTATACCACAGTTTCAATACAACCTCTTTTCATTTATTCATACGTATGATGTGTAGATCTCTTAAGTCTCAAGATCAGTTGATGAAGTGGTAGACAATAAACTGCAACACCAACGAGGCAAAGATGTAATCGCCAATTGCCCTCTCTGGGGATAACGTCTTGAAAGTGTTCTTATTCTGCTCCGAAGTTTGCAATCTCAAACTTACAGTGAGTACGAATTGAGCCACTGTGGAGATGAACCCACCAAGGAAGGCGTTGAATGGGAAAGTTCCCACAAGGATCACAAACACAAACTGGACCAACGCAACAGCGACGAGGAAGACAAGGAACAGATCAACCAGTTTCAGACGAGGTGTGAGTGACTCAATGTAACTGTTGTATGAAACCTCAAGGGCGTTTTGGAATTGGGAGAGTGCACTGACACGTTTGGTGGTCTTGGACGTTGTTGGAGCTGTGGAAGCCGCCGGAGTGGCTGGTGTCTTTGCTGGTTTAGCCATCTTTTTTGAAGGGGGTAATCGGGTCGTGCTTTGTAGGGTATTCCTAATGTACTATAGATTTAAATCCTCTCTTCCTGAATCAACATACACTTCACCTCCATCCGTGTCACTGATTGGGATCCTTCCATGGGTGCTGTCCTTTCCTGTAAACATCCAGACACCCCGGTTGTAACCGAAATCGCGAAAAATGGAAGATGTGGTTATGTAATAGATATCTTACTAAGTTGTAGGCACATAAAGGGGCATAGAGAACTCCTTTCATGCCATTCATCAATCGTGAAACTGTTTCATTATCTTTCACCTCCAACCTCATACAAAGAGATGAATATGAGATTAGCATCAATAATAATCAGAGTCCCTCAATCTTCAGTCATCAATTTCAGCGAACTTCACAAGCAGCCAAACTCCTATTGATACCACCTCCAAAGGTTGAATGGTAAGAAGGGAAATGGCCACTGCGTCATACAACGCCCTTTGTGGACCCACATGTACCTCCAGTCCAGAGTTTGCAGCTTTCCACTACATAGTATCGATGATCCACTCCAACCCTCCACTGGTGTAAACTACACCCATTTGCGTAGAGACCCACAGAAATTGGACAATGTGGGAGAATAACGTCAAAGTGAATATAGCCCCTGATAAGAATCTCAGTCCAAATCCCAGATTGTTGGGATTTTTGAAAGCATGTTCCAGAGTTGGGAATAGACAGATGAAAGAAAGATGAATGAAAAACCAAACGCTCAAAGGAACTAAAAGCTTATGGGTTAGACTCCAGTGGGCTTGGAGGCTTTTGATATCAGAGGATAACAACATCCAAGTATCTGATCCAATGGTCCACACCGAGTCCGTCAAGTTGTTAATGCGTTCAGCTAGGGCAGGATGTCTCAAAATGGGCTGTTTGGTATAGTTCTCCGATTGTAGTTCAGTCCATTGGCTTTTGTAAGGCTCATCATGGCCAAGACATTGGACACCCCACGGATAGATACGGTACTCTGAACAGAGATTGGTATCTTCGAAGGTGAGATTGGATACCTCATGTTGATACACTCTGGTCAAAAGAGTGCTGTTCATTGAAGGACTGTAAGGTAGTTGCGAGTTCTAAAATAGGGCTTTGAGGTCCACATTGCTGTACTTGAGACTAATGATGTGGTTCCCACTCAATGGTAGATTCTTGAAACACAGTAGAATAAAGGGAAGTAAGTGAAGCGCAAATAGGATGTAAAAAAGGCGGTAGTATTTCATGGTCATCTTATCAAACTTCTATATTCCCAGTTCTGTACCGCATTACTATTGTGATGAGGTGTGGATATGGGGGGTTTTCTAAGAAACATCTCATGCAAGTACGCTGAGAACTTTAGGAGGACTAATTACATGACTACTTTACGCTCATTTATATCTACCACACCACTACAGGCCATATAAATCCGGCTTGGTTTTCTCTCCCATGAATCAAATAAACATCAAATTAACCTTATAAGCAGAGACGAAGCTGGTATCTCCCATGCGAAGTTTATGATTGAGAGCGCAAAGCGCAATGCATTTCTCTGAGGAGTGGCTGTTGTGGACCAAAATGTGCCTCAATTCTGTCAGGTTTCGGTGAAGTCTCCTCAAATAGGGCTTTTAGGTTCACATTTGGTGTGGTTGCAACTGATGATGTAGTTCTCGCTCAATTTGGAGGCCTTTGAAACAGGTTATAATCAACGGAACTGTATTGGGGAAGAGAATATTGGATTTGTGTGCATTTCAGATGTATACCTTAACTTGTCTATGATTGATTCATTGACACATCCCAAGCTCTATACTCTACCTCGTCTGTGATCCATACACTCTCAAGACATCAAGATTCACAAAGGGAGCCAAGAGTCCCTCTTCCACGTGTCCCAACACCTCCATACACTTCAAGCTCCTGTAACACACTCTGGACATCATCTGCAAAAACTCTGTGAATTTGCTCTTCTTTATCGAAATGTGATGATACATCACCCGTGTAACCAACTGATTGCTGAAATCTAGAACTTCCAATCTCGGTGCCCACGTTATCTCAAACAGTTGGAATGACAAAGATCCGATGGTCAGTCTCTCAAGTATGGGGAAATAACACCTTGTGTTATCCAGGATCCTCAAGTCGTTGTAGCCGTTGATGTATCTTGTGTCTGGGAATGACAACTCCAGTAGTGATGAGTTGTATCGGGGAAGCAATGCCCTCAGTATAGTCTTATCAGAGAACTCCATTTGGTAGATGGTATTGGGACAATGGTCGTTGATGTGTACTATGACGGTGTGGCACTTGGATTGTCTGCTAAGTTCTCCCATGATGAGTTTCAACATATCCAATGTGAGTGGATCCAGACAACGCTCGTGGATGTCAAACACGAAATAGCTGTATCTGTTTGTCAGCTTGACGACTCCTTGCGGAGACAGCTCGTCGATATTGGCACTTCTTAGGTCATACTGGCGAACAATGGAATTGGAATATGCCGGGTCGTTCTGTGAATGTGTCACAACGAACAAGCACTCTTTCACAAGTTGATGGAACCGATGAGATGTCTTCAGGAGTGATTCGAAAGTAGATAACGATGTCGAAAGTGTGATGATCTTCAGGAGTACCTCATCTGGAAGGTCCAGCAGGGAAGTCGCCGTCATCAATACTCCTCAGCCTGTTCAATGAACGAATAACCTTTCTTCATCTCTCGATAAAGACGTCGATGACCATCTAAAAACACCTAAAACACGCCCATTAAACGCCAAAAGTTGAAGGAACCTCAATGTACACCCGTGAATTCTGGCGTTGCGATCTCATGTACAGCCATGCAACCCCTGCTGTCGGCTTCCCAATCGGGTAACTCCGCCGAGGGTTGACACCCTCATCTACACGCAAATAAGAAGACACTATTTGATTGAGAAGTCTATACAATTCACTCCTCCTCCTCCTCCTCCTCATCACTTCCAAGCTCAATATCTGGAACCTCAAAGTCACTGTCATCACCTGCATCGCTCTCCTCATCAATCTTCACAGTGACCTCACCTCCATTGGTTGGCTTTGGTCCTTCAACCACTTTGATACGCTTTGTTGGAGTAGCATCATCATCATCATCGTCACCGTCAATCTCAGCCACCTCTGAAGATCTAGTCTTGCTCAATGGCGCTTCATTAGTTGTTGATGCAGTTGGGAACGACAAGGTCTTCTTGTTCTTGATCTCATCGTTGGACTTGAAGACGCTCTGTGTAGCATCTGGCACGGTGACCTGAGCTCTCTTGATCTCCTCGGCGAATGAATCTCTCACAGAAGCATCGGCAGTCTCCTGCTCCTCATCTTTAGCGATGGTCTCTTCAGCATGTGTCTCCTCTTCCATCTCTTCATCCTCCTCAACCTCCTCGATGTCATCTGATGAACGTGGCTTGAACTTTACATCAAGTACTGGGAAACGTGGGTTGGTTAGCAAACTGAGCTTCTCGTTGTTTGGCAAAAGAGTTTTCACAATTGGCAACACGGAGTAAGTCTCACCGTGGCCAGGATACAACACAAGTGCCTCCAACAACTGAGTCATCTGTGGGGATACACTCCCGTTCAAACAGTGTTGTCTAACAGAAGTGGCCAAAATGTACTTCATCACCTTGATACGGTACGTTGGAGACAACGATGGAACCTTCTTAATAACAACCTCAAAGAACTGCGCAATGGTGAAGATGGTGTGTCTTGGTGGATCCATCTCGAACAGCTCAGCATGGGACAACAAGTCGGACAATGGTGTAGAGTCTTTGTTCTTCTTCTTGTTCTTTTTAGAGGAGTTCTGCTGTTGCTGTTGCTGTTGTTGATCAGGTTTGTTCTGCTTCTCTGTCAAAGTGTCCATAGGAGTTCTCTTCTGCAACAGCAAAACACAGACTTCAACAAGCTTGTTGATCAACTCCACCTCAGAAAGACCTTCAAACAACTTCAAAATCTCAGTGGTGGTCTTGATCACTTCAAGCAACTCGGACTCAATAGCCATGGCGGCTTCGTTGTCAACCTTAACCATCTTCTGGCCAGTAGCACCTCCCTTCACAGGAATCACAACCTCCAAACTCGACAAGATGGACGACAAGTGTGGCAAGACAAGCTTCTTGTAGAACTTAGTGATTTCCAAGATCAGTCCACAACCAACAGCCTGGGTCTTGACCATGTCTCTCAATACAACCTTCTTCAACTCAGTGTTACGCTTCAAGTCACCTTTGAATGGGATGTAGTTTGGCGAGATACCCATGAGCAAATTGGCCACTTGCACAACCATACCCAGTGGCACTCTGATAGGGAACGGAGTAGCAGAAGTGACAAAGGCAGTCAATAACTTAACAATAACCTCGATTCTCTGAGAGATGGAAACGATGGAAATAGGTTCGGACATGTCAACGTCCAAAAATGGGAAGATATAGTCCTTGGTCTCATGGTCTGGCAATTGCTTGATGATGTCCATAGAGTCTCTCTCGTTCTGCAAGTCGATGAAATTGTCATAGATCATCACAGTAGAGCGCAACTCATCCATGATCTTGAAGATCTTGGCTCTCCATTGGTCATCAGGGAGAGGTTGGGTGCCACCGTTGTTACCGGATCCGTTGTTTGTTGGTTTCACGAGGTTGAGGTAGGCGTAGCACTTACAGACATCATGCTGCAACTGTGGAGAGAGGTTGTGGAAATTCTCAACAATGAGTCTTTGCAACTTCACCTCAAATTTGTTGATGAATGGCTTGAAAGTGGTGGAGTGTTTCAACAGGATCTGTTGTAAGATCGGAGTGATGGTGACGTAGTCTCTCTCCAAGTTGTCCAAAAGTGCGGTGATGATGTTTGGCAAATTTGGCGTCAAAATCTCTCTAGTGAGAACTGGCTTTCCTCTGATGCCCTTGATCAACGCATCTAAGGTCAATGCAGCATTTTTCAAGTTGATGGAAACGGTGTTGGTATCGTTCACAATCTTGAGGACACTCACGATGAAGTTACCTCCTGCATTGGTCAGCACCACTGGGTTCTGAGCCAAGACCTGGATAACGTGCATTCCGTACCATCTCTTGTAATCGTCACGAGCCTGTAACAGGTTGTTGATACCAGCTGTGAGCAAGTGAAGATCGGCCTTTGAAGCAGTGGTGATGGCTGACTGTGCAAGATAGAGTGACTTCAGCACATATTGGAGGTTAGATGGACGCGGAGACTCCAAGAGTGTGAGAATTACAGGGAGCGGAATCTCAGCAGAGACCATCTTAGTAATCTAGTTGAGAATTGGGGGATTACAAGACCGTTACCGAAAGAGGTGAAGTTGAAGCTCATCGCTTGTAGTAGGGAAATTTTTCAGGCTGGTGATTACGTCAAGAACACCCATACACCACTAGTATCGAGACAGAAGGCAGCGGACTTTCATGGAGTTTCACTACTTAGAACTTCACTAAATTGCGCTGAACTCTTTGTGCTGACCTCATAATCACCAAAGAGCACCCGGATATGACACAGGAGGATTCTAAGCCGGAGTACGGCCCTTCAGGGCGCAAAATTATCTACGACGAGAACGGCAAACCGTGAGTTTCTCCACAGATCTCGTACGGCTCGAGCAGCATTACTAACCATGTTCTCTCTCCTAGATGTCGCTCTTGTAACACACTGCTCGACTTTAAATCCGCTATGGGGATCGGAGGAGGTGAGCCTTCGTCCTCTAAGTCCTCATCCAAGTCCACAACAGCAGCTGGTATGGGAGGATTTGCCGCTATGGCTGGTCTTGCCACCGCCACCAAGTCTGCTGATTCCAACACCACAGTGAATGGATACGCCAAAGACTGTCCACCAGATGTGGAACAACTCGGTCGTTCTTCATGGACACTGTTACACACTATGGCTGCAAGATACCCGGAGAAGCCAACACCGGAGGCATAGCAAGACATGTCTACTTTCATCGGACTGTTTGCCAAATTGTACCCATGCTGGTTCTGTGCCAAGGACTTCCAATCACACATTGAGAAGAGTAAACCAAAAGTACAGACACAGGAGGACTTTGGAAGATGGTTGTGTGAGGCTCATAATGAGGTGAACAAGAAACTCGGGAAGAAAGAGTTTGACTGTAATCTCTGGAAGCAGAGATGGAAAGATGGCTGGGGCGATGACAGATGTTGATAGAAGTTGAAGACTAGTACACTCATGTAAATAATAACACTCAAAGACGTACATACATAAGTTTTAACATCATCTATACAATGACAAGTTCAATGGAACACTTGAGCCTCTGCCGCTAGGATACAGTTTCTGTTTCCCAACAAATGCTCTAGGTTTAGGCAAATCGTTTTGGTTAACGAACTTGAATCTTGAGTCGTCAATCTCAATTTTGTTTCCTGCTGCACCGCTTCCAGTGGTGATGGTGTACGAAGAGGCATCGATCTTATTGGCGTTTGATGTAGATCCGGGTGATGGTAATGATTGACTGTCCGATGTCCCACCACGGTTGAACAAACGCTGTTTGAAGTTGTTCCCACTGTTGCTGTTGTTATATGTTCCTGCGGATGTCGATGATGTTTGTGATGGTGGAGGTGGAGGTGGCTGTTTGCCCATGCTTGATGGAGCTGGAGCTGGAGCAGATGGTGGAGGAGGTGGGGCAGATGATGAAGGCAGTGGAGGAGCACTGGAAGGAGGAGGGCCTGGAGGTGGAGGGGGAGCTGCTGGTGGTGCAGATGGAAGAGCAACCGGTGCTGGTGCAGGTGCTGGAGGAGCAGAAGGTGGTGTTGGTGGTGGAGGAGGAGCACTAAATGATGGAGGCATAGCTGGAGGTGCTGCTGGTGGAGGTGGAGGACCCCTAGAAGAAGAAGCCGACGAAGAGCCACCAGCGTTGTCAACCACAAATCTATCGTCTCTCTTCTTGTTGATCTCTGCAAGAAATGGAAGACCACCACCTGGAGCGGGAGCAGGAGCAGGAGGGGCAGGAGGAGCACTCATAGAAGGCATTGCAGGTGGAGGTGGAGGAGGCGGTGGGGTGGATTGAGGAGCAGAAGGGGCAGGGACAGACGGTATAGGTGGAGCACTCATAGATGGAGGAGCTGGTGGAGCTGGAGCTGGAGGCGGTGGAGGAGGAGGAGGTGGTGGTGGTGCCATGGAAGGTGTAGATGGTTTGGATACCTGGGGAAGAGGAGGCGCTACGGGTGTTGGCGTGGTTGGCTTCTGACCAGCAAATCTAGCAGCAAGTGCATCTGCGAGGGGATTACCAGTAGGGACAGGTGCTGAAGGTGGAGGAGGCGCTGATGGCGTCGATGATGGCTTCTTGTCTGTCACATCAGGTACCTTATCTGCCGCTGAGAAGTTGGAAGGCACCGAGTCCACCACGTAGTCGTCTCTTCTCTTCTTTTGGATATCGGCAAGGAAGGCCAGACCTCCAGCAGGTGGTGCAGGTGGTTTAGATGAAGATGATAATTGATTTGAAGGCGCCGACAACGTTACCGCTGGAGGAGGTGGAGGAGGTGGCGCTGGTGGAGCACCTGATGTAGGCATTGGAGGCATTGCTGGCGGAGGTGGAGGTGGAGGTGGGGCAGGAGGAGCTCCAGATGATGGAAGAGGAGGAGCAGCAGCCGGTGGTGGAGGTGGTGGAGGAGCAGATGAAGGAGCAGAAGCCGCTGATGGCTTTCTCTGTGGTCGTGATGATGGAATCTGTGGTGGTGTAGCGGTAGGGAGAGGCGGTGGAGGTGGAGGAGCTGATCCAGGAATTGGAGGAGCAGAACGCCCTTCGTGACTTCTTGAGCTTGAGATTGATGTGAACGAGGAGTTTGACTTGCTTCTGACACGAGAGCTCTTATTTGGAATGGTTGGTGGTACTTTCAGCGTGTTTGATTGAGGTATCTGTGGGGCCACCATCGATGGGATTGGTGGAGCACCCATTGGAGGTGGTGGAGGTGGAGCTGAAGGAGTAGATGGCGTGCTTCTCTTTGGTCTTGATGTTGGCATCTGTGGAGGAGCAGGAGCAGGAGCAGATGGAGTAGGAGGAGCGCTAGGAGCACCGTGATGTCTCAGCTTAGGCATACCACCAGCAAACAAGTCTCCCAATTGAGGGACAGCTGGGGCAGAAGGCACTGGGGGAGCAGATACAGCGGTGTTGTTGCTATTAGGGCGGAAAGTAGGGATAGGAGGGGCGCCTCCCATTGGTGGAGCAGTCGATGAACTGGACACAGAACCGGCAATCATTGGCTTAGATCTGTCGTTGGTTTCTGCCTTCTTGAGTTTCATGCCCTTTCTGATGTCACCCAAAAGTGCGTCTCTGCCCATTGCCTGAGGCGGAGGACCACCCATAGGCGGTGGTGGGGGAGCAGGAGGTGGAGGAGGCCCTGCCATTGTATTGGTATTTTCTCTTGATGGTTATCTCTGGGGATCGAACAGACTCCAACTCGAGTTTCCAGAAGACGTTAATGGCTGAGTCTACCCGGTAGTTTCGACAGAGCCGAGCTGCCACCGATACATCCAAAGTCTGGTTTGGGGCAACACTCTGGAGCCAGCAACGGTAACCACGACAACGGATCATGAAAAGAGCGGACGCGAAAAAGGTAAACAAAACTAACAAAATCAACGAGATACAACTGCAGAGGTTTCTTCATCAGAAGAGACACCGACGCGTTCGTTCTACTCGTAAAGGCCCACTGATACCCCCGCCAATGTCGGCAGAAGAACCGGACTACACACAGCTCCCCTTGGAGGAGCGTCTTGTCCACAAGGTACGTTTACCGCTGCTTGCCGCCCATTCTGCTTTTGTAGCATACCAAGAGGAATGCTACCATTCTGAGTCTTAATCATCATACTAACTATTCCTCATAGGTATGGAAAGCACGCTTGGAAGCATACCAAGAAATCACTGCCCAATTCCAGAAGACCCCCAATGAACAGGACCCGGTATTCAAACCTTTCCTCACCAACCCAGATCTATTCAAGAAGATCGTCACAGATTCCAACGTCGTGGCACAAGAGGCCGGTATCTCAGCTCTCAACGCTATCTTGGAGTACGGCGGTACACAAGCCTGTCTGAAGTTAAGACCCCACGTTGTTCCCGGTCTTTGTGAAAAAGGTCTCTCGTCTTCCAGAGCCGGCACAAAGCAGAAAACTATCGATGCCTTAATGTGGCTCATTGAGTTGGACACACCGGAACCAGTGATTGAGCTAATGATCCCATACCTCACAGCTAAACTGCCTAAACTTGTTTCCGGTACTGTGAAAGCCCTTGGTGAGATATATGCCAACTTTGGTGCATAGACAGTGAGTCCCAAGTTGGTTCTTCCTAGCTTGCCAAAGTTGTTTTCCCATGCTGACAGAACAGTGAGAGCCGAGACTTCTGCTTTGACCGTGGAGTTGCACAAATGGATGGGTCCCGCCTTGGAACAAATATTGTTTGCAGAGTTGAAGCCTGTCCAGCAGAAGGATCTCACCACCGCTTTCGAGAAAGTTAAAGACGAGAAGCCAGTACAGAAGAGATACTTAAGATCATAGCGTGAGGCCATGGAGGCACAGAGTGGCCAGTCTTCCGGAGGCGGTAACGCTGACGGTGCTGATGGTGATGTTGTTATGGGTGGCTCAGAGGAAGCTGCGCCGCTGGATCCTTATGATATGGTTGACCCAGTGAATGTGTTGAGCAAGATCCCAGGTGATTGGTCAACAAGAATCGGCGACTCCAAGTGGAAAGAAAGAGTTGAAGTGCTCACTGAGATCCAGAAAGAGATGAATGTGATGAAATACGCAGATGACGACTACAGCGAACTTGTGAGAGCATTGGCCAAATGCCAGAAGGACGCTAACATCTAGGTTGTGTCACTGGCTGCTAACTGTATTGAGTTGATGGCTAAGGGGTTGAGACAAAGATTCCACAAGTATTATCACATCGTGCTTAGTCCATTGCTTGAAAGAACAAAGGAGAAGAAGCAGAGTGTCCTGGATGCATTGAATGGCGCATTGGATGCCGTTTTCACCTTCACATCACTCTCAGATATCTTACCGGAAACATTGGAGGCAATGAAGCATAAGACCCCACAGGTCAGATTGGCAACATCACAGTACTTGGTGAGATGCTTGAGAGAAACAACGGTACCACCGACCAAATCTGAAGTGGAAGAGATCATACCAGTTGCAAAGAAGTTGGTTGGTGATACGCTACCAGATGTGAGAACATCTGCTTTTGAAACTGTGGGTACACTGATGAAGATCACTGGAGAGAGAGCACTCAACGCTTCATTGGATGGTATTGATGACATCAAGATGAAGAAGATCATGGAGTTCTTTGAGAAAGCTGAGGTGAAGGCCAAAGTCTCGGCACCAAAACCTCGTGCCCCTGCAGCAGCACCATCTGCTTCTTCAGGTGCTGGTTCAAGAAGTATGAAGCCCCCAAGTACTACAGCTTCAGTCACTGCCAAGCGCAAATCCATGATTGGGAAGCCAAGTGGACTTACATCATCAGTGTCATCCACATCTACGTTGAAGAAGAAGTCACCTTCCACTTTGAGTCATTCATCATCATCGATACCTTCCAAGAGAGGTCCCACATCACCATTAAAGAACGATCCTGCAACTTCACGGATGGGACTCCCGGGTACTCGTGGATTGACAGGAAGAACGTTATAGTCCTCCACATCGACCAGCAGTGTTGGCGCCACACATGCAATGAGTGATACTGATAGATAGGAGTTGGAACAGTTGAGAAAGGAGAAGCAATCATGGCTGGAGGAGAAGCAGAAGATGAGTCTGCAACTTGAGGAGTCATTCGCAGAAGCTTCCAAGTTTATGAAGGAGATCCAGACACTCACAGCTAAGGTGGAGAGACTGAATGATCAACATACAAACGACGTTATGACTATCAAATCCAAGGAGACCCAACTCCAACGTGCCCATTCTGACTTGGAGATTGCAAGATTAAAAATTTCACAATTGGAGAACGAGATTGAGTTATCACGTAAACAAAGAGGATCAGGTTCATTCCAATCATTGTCTATGTCGCACACAGACGACTCCTCTCGTTTCCAGAGTCATTACACACCTTTACAGGACTCCAATATGCCATTGAGAGGAGGGATTGGCAGTGGAAGTCTGTTACCAACAACGAGTGGTGGTACAATGGCACCATTGGAAGGACTTGATAAGGGTGTTGGATCGTTGAGATTGGATTCCGAACAGAAGGAGAACGGTGGACTACATCACACTAGACCAGTGGTGGATACCAATGACGACAGCTGGCGCCGTGCGGCAGAGGTGACTTCCCAATTGAGGGCCCGTATTGAGAAGATGAAGGCCAA
Organism: Petasospora meyerae; assembly: GCA_030462915.1. Taxonomy (NCBI): domain Eukaryota; kingdom Fungi; phylum Ascomycota; class Saccharomycetes; order Phaffomycetales; family Wickerhamomycetaceae; genus Petasospora; species Petasospora meyerae. The sequence goes on along the minus strand of JAKVQR010000234.1, from coordinate 19,253 downwards.
GTCAAGGAATTCTATGTACCGTTCAAGTGAGATGCAGGGCAGCATGGAGTGATGTTCGGTTATAGTTTTGATGGCATTGAGGGACGCAATGAGACGATTGTTATTACTGTAAAACTATACCAAGAGAGTTGTAGAGTACAGAACTGGATCTAGCCTCGATGGGAAGTGAGACATCGCCTCGGTAGTTGTAGCTGTTAACTGTAGAGAACGTCTCAAGAGGTTGTTCCCACGGCATTTTGTCTGAGTTTTTTTTTTCTTTTTTTTTCTTTTTAACTTTTCCTCACGTTCCTGTGCTAATTTTTGAAGTGCACTTGCAGATGGCAGATTGCTGCTTCTCGCGGCTAGTTTAATAATTAAAAGAATTTCCTACCACGTACCACAACCACCTTACACCCTTGAGAAGCCCAATTCCATCCCCAATCACATCCACAACAATGCAGATCCAGCAAGTCGTCGCCTCCTTCATCGCCTCCGCCAACATCTTCGGTACCAACACCGAGGAGTCCAACACCGTTGCTACCCCAGAGTTTGCCGTCGTGGACTCCAACATGAACGTGTACAAGAAGAACTCCTCCAACTTGTCCAACGACACCTCCTCTAACGCCGCTGCTGGTGCCTTCGTCTCTGGTAACACCGGTGCCTTGGCCGTTGCTGCCGGTATCGCTGCCCTCTTGTTGTAAGTCTGCTGACTGTCAAAAGAAAAAAGTTTGAAAGGTGTTGAATCTCAGGGAGAATTTCTCTTGCCTCCTCTATGGTTACTAGTGAGATAAGACTCTGTCCCGATCCACCGCACTACAAGATTGAAAGCTTTTGTGTTTTTTTTTTGTTTTTTTATTGTTCTTTGTGTGCTGTATACCATGGAAGGTTTTCGTTTTGGATACTACTATAAACGTCTTTGTATTGTTTTCCTTCGATAATTGGAGTACCTAGCATGCGGTATAAAAAGTTTTCCCTGTGAGGCGATAAGTTTATACGTCACAACCGGAAGAGAAGGGTCTTTTTTTTTTTTTTTCTACCCGGAATAGTCGAGCAAAATCCGAATCCGGAAAAATCAGTCAGTCATCGAAGAAGCCACCACCAAGGTACTAGATCCTTAGTGAGTCGATGAAGGTATACTAGTTGACTCACCCAAGATGACTCAAGATGTTCCGACTACGAACGAGGAGCTCTTGCTTGCCAAAATCGCCAAACTCGAAGCTGAGATCACAGACTTGAAGAACGTCTCTCTTTTCTCTGACATCCAACCCATCATCGAGGAGAAACCACACAAGTTCAGAGTGGTGGAGATCGGTACGGTGGGATTGAAGTATAAGATCCGTTGGAGCAAACCCGGTATTTTGAAAGAACTGTGGCAAAGAGTCGCTCAGGATCTGAAACAGCCAGAAGACGGCATTCAGTTGTTAGATCCGGTAAGAGGCATCGTGTTGAGAGGAGATGAGCCGATTGAACAGTTCACTGACGAAGACACTAAGCTGATATCCTTGGAGTTCCAGTTTGCAAAGAAGCAGTGTGATCATCATCATGATCATCATCATGGTCATGACCATAGCGATTTGGCCTCAGAAGACGACTTCTCGGATGACGATTGGGATAATGGCTGTTCGTGTAGCCATCATTGAGAGGAGTGTTCTTGGTGAAAGCGATACTGGCTATAATCTATGATCAAGATTCAATAGCTAGACTCTAGTTATGAAGGTATTATCCAATTTAGTGTATAATGGTGAGCTATACTGCTTTTTGTAGCCATTCTTATCACATCTCCACAGATCGATTCTCATGTGGCTCCCAACTACTGTCATTTATTCCCGGGTCAACAGCACACCCGGCCACGGTAAAAGATACCCGCTAAATTGTGGATCTCAGAGACACTCTTTCATAATGAACTCTGGGAAGAAGATAAAACAACACGCCCAAAGCACCCAAATCCACCTTTAAACCGCAAACCAAGATGTCAGACATGTCGCTTCGTCCGCGCTCCCAGAGAGCAGGCTCGAGAAGCAACCGTCTTTCCACCTCAGAGGACCACCGACCAAAGGAGAGACCAACAGAGATGTACGCCTACCCTGGACTCAGCGATATCACAGATGCCTTCGAGGCTTTCCCAGCTGAAGTGACAAAGTACTTCACACTGTACAAAGAAATCGACGCCAAATGTATCATGAAGATGCCCGTCTTGATGCAGAAGATTCGCCAGTTCAAGAAGTCACAACATGCAGAGACCCGTCTGAAACTCAGTGGTGAGATTAACGACCTCATTACACAGATTTTACCGTGTTTGGAGGAAAAAGTCCACTTGGCTAACTTAGCTGCTGACAAAACAGCCACTTTCCTGGGAACAATCAACGACGACTACGAGTTTATCCTAAAGCACGAAATCCCAGAGAGCGTCCAGTATGGACAACTCAACCACCCAGCCATCACACCAGACTCCAAGCTGCCCGATAACAAATCGATTCATTCTCAGAGAAGTGAGAGCAGAAGAGAAGCCCTCGCTGCGAAGAAAGCCGCCTCTGCCAAAGGAGGTGAAGAGGACGATGGAACACCAGCACCAAACTCCGGTAATGGCAGTGCATCAGCCAATACTACTACAACTGGCAGTGGAAGAGGGAAAGGAAGAGGCAGAGGAGACAAAGAAACCACTCCTGCCCCTGCCACGAAAAAGCGGAAGACCGGTGGTGCTGCGCTTGGTGGGTCTTTACCTGCATCCAACACGTCTCAGCAACACCAGTTCACTTCTAATGTCTCCACTGCTCCTACGGCACACGCTCAGCTAATGAGTTCATTACCACCACAGACAGCTTCTTCGCTGAAAGAGGAAGTTTCACGTCCAGGAACACCTTCAGGAAACAAGAGGGCACGTGTCTCTAGTAAGAAGAAGTTGGAGCAGGAGCAACAACAAGCCGCAGAGTTGGCAGCACAACAGGCAGAGGAAGAGGCCAATGGATTCTACAGAGACGAAGATGGACAGAAGCGTAACGCCATGGGAGAGATGGTGTACTGTTATTGCAACCAGGTGTCGTACGGAGAAATGGTGGGGTGTGATGATAACGATTGTAAGAGAGAATGGTTCCACTTGCCTTGTACCGGATTGACGACGCTTCCAAGAGGTAAGTGGTACTGTGATGAGTGTAAGGCAAGAAGAGGCCGGAGATGAGGGAGCTTGGAGAGAGGGCGGTTGGCGAACTCCGCTACTTCCTTGTTGTTTTGTATTTGTGTCACTTCCAATCTTCAACGTCACTCGGAACACCGCAGCTGTATAAGCAGATAAATGCTGAGGCAATGAAGGAGAACTCATAGGTTGATGTATACTAGCTTTCATGGGATTTTGTAAAGATGTGCCGTTTCACCACAGCTGTCGCCATAGGAGTGTCGCTTCTCAGCACCACCGCACAACTTGTAACTGCTAACTTGTGGGATGACTCCTTCAAGCATCAACTATTGGAGGAGGAAGAGGACTCAGTCACTGCAGAGAGCTGGAGTCATGGAGTTGCAGCACCTGAAAGATTCTTGATTGGGTAGGACGATGAAGTCGTCTATGTTGACGAGACGGACGAGCCACACTTCAAAGCCAATGGACGTGGCGAAGACCAATCACAGTACCACTTGCCATCTTCCAAGACACATCACTACTACGATCCAATAGATGTCACAGACAACGACGAAGATGGAGAAGAGTCACGGTTCGAGCGAGGATGGGATTACGACGTGGAGAAGGATCTGTGGTACGAGACGTCGACAAGCACATAGTTGGTGGCTTCATCTTCAACAACAACAACATCTCCATCATCATCCACCACAGCCACTTCTACCCCTGTCGAACAGTTTGGTGACATTCCTAGAGGACCACAAGACCTCCACGTACCATCATTGAGGACCAAAGTTGGGTTGCCTTCCCATATAGAGCACATGGATCACAGTTCCAAAGAGTACGTCCAACTGCTTGAGGAGATTGGCATGGAGAACATCGTCAAGGGTGCATGGGGAATCACTTACTCCTTTTACAGAGCTGAAGGTGGGTGTAAGTCACCAGAGGAGATCCAGCACGATGTTTCCAAGTTGAGTGATTTCGAATTGATCAGAGTTTACGACACAGACTGTGAGGGAATCTTGAACGTCATGAAGCTGATGAAACCCTATCAGAAGTTGTTTGCCGGGATCTACTACTTGGACCGCATCGAGATATCAGCAGAGATCATCTCATAGGCTGTGGCTTTGACAGGAGGAGATTGGTCCAAGATCCACACTGTCTCTATCGGTAACGAGTTGGTGAACTTTGGACGAGCCACCACTGCTCTGGTTGCAGCACTGGTTGAGAAGGGTAAAGCGGTGTTGCGGGCCAAGGGTTACACTGGTTATGTGGTGACGACTGATACGCTCGTTGCGATGTTGAACAACAAGGAGTTATGCCACATTGGAGACTACGTGAGTGTGAACTCTCATCCGTATTGGGACGGATACGTGGACCCTGCCAATGCCGGTCCGTGGTTGGTGGAGCAGTTGAAGATGATGAAGGACGTCTGTGGGGCAACAACCCCCATCGTGCTTTGTGAGACAGGATGGCCTACTAAGGGGCAGACTTTTGGACAGAAGGGAGTCCCGTCAAAGCTGAACCAGTTGGTGCTGTTGAAGTCCATCGTGGACACTTTGGGCGCTCAGACGATCTTGTTCACCTCACACAACGACTACTGGAAGGCTGATGGCTCGCATGGTGTGGAGAAGTTCTGGGGGATCTTGGACTGAGATATAGTAATAGGTATTTGTTTTGGTTTCCACTAGAAATGTAGCCATCTGCCAAGTTGTTCTCGGTAGTTTCACGTTTGCTAAAATGGCTGCCACACGTTTCATGCAGGATAAGCGAACGCGTCAAGTTTCACACCTGTCAGATCACACAGCCCTGAGGAATTTTTTTTTGGTATAAGTCTTAAGAGTACTGGGTTCTGGCCATTTGGAGATCTCTCTCATTTCTCAAAGTTATCTACCAACTACCCACCAATGGCCGAGCTGCTCCTCCCACTTACAGAGGACGAGTTGTCGTCTTTCGTCCCACCATCTCCAAGACAGATCCTCAGAATATGTCTCAACCTCAAGCACCTCATCGACAAGGTGGTCCCGATCATCTTCGAAACCGACGCTGTTCTCTCCCAAGATTCACGTATCATCAATGACAAAGTCGTCCAGTTGGCCCTGGAAGCCGCTGGAGGTCAGGGAAACGGTAAGCCTGGTTCCAGCTCTGAAAAGTACCGTGCCGTGTTGATCTTTGCCCTGTTGAAAGTCACAGGTTGGTATTGGGATCTGGCATACTCCGAGCTACACGACTCCGAATTGTACTTTCTCAGGGCCACTGCTGCCCAACAGCTCGCCAAGCTGATCATCGAAAGAGAGACTAATGACAAGTACCTCTTCATCCAGATGCTGTGTCGTCGCTACGTGATCAACTTGAACATGGAGGATACAGACCCAGCAAACGCCTTGGAACTCGCAGTGGACATGCATTCCACCATCGTCATTGGGTCTTCTGGGTTCCAGCGTTGTTTGAAATGGCTTTGGCGTGGTTGGATCGTCCAGAGCGCAAGAGACCCATCGTCCTACATCCTCTATAAGGAGATTGACCATCCAAAGATCTCCGCTCACTTCGACGCAGACAGAATCAAGACACCAATGTATCAGAACGCATTGGAGATCCTGTTCTCGTTCCTCTATTTGCTCTTGTTCACAGTGGTCATCAATACTTCAGACCGTGGGATTGTGCCTATGAACATCTTCGAAGTGGCTTTCTACCTCTTCACTTTCGCCATGATGCAGGATGAATGCACCAAGTTGTACCACGTTGGATGGGCCTATTTGACATTCTCATCCATCCTCAACGACTTGATCTATGCTCTCGCCACTACTTCGTTTATCATGAGAACATTGGCATTGTCCAAATCGGATTGGACTTCAGCTCCTGCCATGGGATTGGACGAGGCTGCGTTCCGTACTTTGGCACTGGCCTCTCCATTGATGTATGGTCGTTTGTTGATGTTCTTGGACGCTCAGAAGTTTGTCGGTGCGATGATTGTCGTTATCAAGATGATGCTGAAGGAGTCCTTGATCTTCTTCGTTCTCCTGGCTATGGTCATCTTGGGTTTCCTCCAAGGCTTCCTCGGTTTGGATTCTGCTGATGGTCGTAGAGACGCTACTGTGTTGATTATCGAGAACTTGGCACAGACCGTGCTTGGTGGAGGCTCGTTTGATGCATTTGAGAGATTTGTTCCTCCATATGCCGGTATCTTGTTCTACCTCTACTCCTTCTTGGTTTCCACTATCCTGCTCAACATCCTTGTGGCTCTGTTTGCCTCTGCCTATGACAAGATCATCTCCAACACCAATGACGAGTACATGGCACTAGTCGCTTCCAAGACCTTGAAATACATCAGAGCACCGGACACATGCGTGTTTGTTCCACCGTTGAACTTGATCGAGTTGTTGATCTCCCCATTGAACTTGTTCCTCTCTCACAAGGCTTTCCACATCGTTTCATACCGTGTGATGCTGCTCATCTACAGTCCTTTCCTCTGCTACATCGCCATCAAGGAGACCAGAGACGCACGCAGGGTCCAGTACAACCGTATGCGCAACTTGAGCGATGACTCCAACGAGGTTAACAGAGAATGGGACTTGACAGATGGTTACGAGGACACTTTTGAAGGTGTGTTTGCCGAAGACGTCACTGAGTCCTCCATGGCTAACAACACTAGTGATGACTTGAGAGCACAGTTGGCTGCAGAGAGAGTTGATCCTCATTTCGCAGTCTCAAAGGAATGGTTCAACAAGGTCAACCGTGTGGCACCACCAGTGGAGAAAGGTGAAGACGTTGGTGTTGGTTGGGAGTTGTACCCCTTGTACCAGAAGATTGACCAGCTTACAAAGCTTGTGGAGACTGTTGTGGAGGAGAATAAGGAGCTTAGAAATAAGTTGGAACAGAAGTGAGGTCCATATAGAGTATCCATATATGTAAAGAACTACTCTATCATGTGTTGATTATATCCTTAATTCAGGAGTATAGGTAGTAGCCCCTAGTACGTAGTAGCCTAGTGCTACATAACCTTTTGCCGCGAACTCGCTTGATGCGTGTCCAGATCCGGGCTCTTTTTTTTCTGTGAGCGGAAAGATAAACGTCAACACTGAGGACATGTGAAGTACTTGGCACTTGAGAATTGGGAAGACTTATTCATATTTCTGGAGCAATTGGGCCCACATTTATCAATTTTTCTCAACATTCATAAGAAATGTCCTCTGCTCCAACGACAGCCACCATCTTCAACTATGTTCCAAACCACATCGGCTACTTGAGAGTGGTCACCGCTATTGCCTCGTTCTTCGTCATGAAGAGCCACCCGGTGTACTGTATCATCCTCTACTCAATCTCGTGTCTATTGGATGCCCTTGACGGTACAGCTGCCCGTCGTTACAACCAGACTTCCAGATTCGGGGCCGTGTTGGACATGGTCACTGACCGTTGTACCACTTCTTCACTGTTGTGTTTCCTCTGTGTGTTGTACCCACAGTACACTGTGGCCTTCCAATTGCTCGTGTCGTTGGATTTGGCCTCCCACTACATGCACATGTACGCTACTTTGCAAACAGGGAACAAGTCCCACAAGAGCGTGGATAAAGAATCCTCATGGTTGTTGAACTTGTACTACACCAACAGAACCGTGTTGTTCTGGATGTGTTTCTTCAACGAGTTGTTCTACGTGGCATTGTACTTGTACTACTTCCCAATCTTCAATGTTGTTGTGTTTGGCACTGAGTTCTCCCTTGCTGGTGTGGTTGCCCTTGTGTGTGCTCCATTCTACTTGTTCAAGCAGAGTTGTAATGTGATCCAGCTTGTGAGAGCATGTGTCCTTCTTGCAGAGTTGGACGTTGCTGACTTGGTTGAGCAGCAGAAAAAGGGCAACTGATGAGTGTATGTGTATCTACAGTTGAGGAATGAAATTGATCATCATTGAATGTCACACATGAATTCGTAGATGGTATAGATGATGAACCGTTCCGAAGTTTATATACTTCTCCTTCTCCACAGTCAGCTGATCCAATATCAAACTGGAAAAAAAAAACCAACAGAGAGAAGGAGGGGGTCAGAAGTTCTCATTTGGGCGTCCATTTGAAACATTGTAACAAGATATAGGTTGCGCTGAACACCCATCCCCATCAAGACCCAGACACGGACAGAATCCATGCCATTCTGAGGAAACATTGCTGCCTCAACCCAGGGAGAATTGTAAGGATAGAAACGCGAGATTTCATCATATAGTATAAAACTTGGAAGGTTCATGAGGAAAAGGAGACAAAATACGTTGTGTGGTTAAAGGGAAGACACGTTGAAGAACTGGAAAATTTTTGTATGGTGTAGAGTGAGTAGGGAGCACCAAACGGGTTCGCGATAGATGGTAGGCGCAACACTTAGGGCAGCTAACCCGTACAAAATATCATTCAAACTAAACACTTTACTTGAGCTGTTCCAAGTCAATTGGCTCGCCAACTGTGCAGATGTCGTCGTAGAGAAGCAGCGTGAGGAACTCGGAGAAAGACTCGCCTGTAATTTCTTTGCTCAAGTACTCAGCAGCCTTCTCGAACTGGTTGTTCTCTGGGGCAACAGCCAACAACTTCTCAGTCTCCTCTTTCAACAACTTGTGTGTCAATTCACCTGTGACTGGTTGCTTTGTGTCATCCAGGATAACGTTGTGACGAACCCATTGGAACAACTGTGCACGAGACACTTCAGCAGTGGCAGCGTCCTCCATCAAGTTGTTGATTGGGACACAACCGGATCCACGCAACCAGGCCTCCATGTAACAGAGTCCGATGTACAAGTTCTCTCTGATTCCTGACTCTGTGATCTTACCACCTTCGATCTTGGTGTCGATGAACTCGCTCTCAGCAACGGTGTATTCGTCTGGGATGAAGTGGATCTGGTTAGGTGTACCCATCTCCTGGAACACCTCGTTACAAATAGCAGCCAATGCAGGGTGAGCGACCCATGAACCATCATGACCCTTTGTGAACTCTCTGAGTTTATCGGATTTGACTTTAGTCATGGCCTTGTTGTTTGCCTCTGGGTCGTTCTTGATTGGGATCTGTGCGGCCATACCACCCATAGCGTGAACACCACGCTTGTGACACACCTGGATCAAATGACGAACATAGGCGTCCATGAATGGGGAAGTCATGGTGACTTGGTCTCTGTCTGGGAGCAAGTGTTGGGGCTGGTTACGCAGACGCTTGATGGTGGAGAAGATGTAGTCCCATCTTCCACAGTTGAGACCAGAGGAGTGTTGTCTCAATTCGTAGATGATCTCCTCCATTTGGAAGGCAGCTGGGAGGGTCTCGATCAATACGGTGGCTCTGATGGTGCCCCTAGAGATCCCGATGTAGTCCTGGGAGACGTTAAAGACATCGTTCCACAAACGGGCCTCCAAGTGGTGTTCCATCTTTGGCAAGTAGAAGTATGGACCGTGTCCGTTGGCGATGAGCTGCTTGGCGTTGTGGAAGAAGTAGAGACCGAAATCGAGTAAAGAAGCGGAGATTGGTTCACCATCCACGGTGACGTGGTTGTCCACCATGTGCCATCCTCTTGGACGAACAATCAGTGTTGGTGCCCGTCCCGGTGGCTTGGACACTGTGTATGTCTTGCCCGTAGATGGGTTTGTGAAGTCCAATTGACCTCTAGTGGCGTCATAGAGGTTGACTTGACCACCGATACAGTTCTCCCAAGTTGGAGCCGCAGAGTCCTCGAAATCGGTCATGTAGGTCTTCACATCGGCATTGAGGGCGTTAACAAGCATGTTTCTCAATGGTGGACCAGTAATCTCTGTGGTTCTGCAGATAAGACCAGGAGCAGGGATAGCACCCTTCCATGTTGGATCGTCTCTGATCTTTTGTGTTTCTGGGAGGAAAGAGAGGATGGCACCTTCGTCCAACTTGGCCTGGACGGCTTGTCTGTTTTGGAGCAATTGCACTCTACGGGAGTTGAAAGTTCTGTGCAACAAGGAGACAAACTTGAGGGCATCCTTGGTGAGGATATCAGCTGGGGATGTGCCCGATGGGTAGGTGGACTTGGTAGAGACTGGGGCATAGACGGCGACGCCTTCAAGAGTTACTCTAGGCATTTTGGTTGGGGGTTATGGTTGGTATGAGGAGTGTGTCATCTCCCAAAGTCAATTGAATGATCCAGTGGGACGTCTACAGCCTTTTATACCGATTTCTGATGTGCTATCTGACTATGCGATGACTTGCAAGTTTATGGGTAGGCATCGATGAGCTTCGGCCCGCCGGAGATTTCCGTTGCGGCGGGCGGAAGACACATCACAGCTGTTATCTTGTGGGGTGGAGGGACAGGCGCTGGGTAGAAGGTACTACTTGAACAAAATGGTCTTGAGTTGGTGTGGTGAAGCGTGAGATCAGTAAGTGATTCATAGAAGTAGCCTGCAGAGTGTGAGTAAAACAGCTCTTTATTGATGTCAAATCAGTAACAGCTCCATTCACTATCACCTATCTGGCACAATCTCCACTACGTCATACGAAAGATGCTCTATGATCTATGCTGTTACCTCTATGCTCCTTTCCACCACATACAGTATCCCCTGATGTCTACTGGTGGAGCTCCTGAGGTCCTGAGTCATTGTCTACCAAAGAGTGCCAGTACAAGTACCCTTTAGTTGACTCCCCCAGGGCCCAAAGTCCGGCGCTGACTCCGATCGTTATCACTCAAGTCATGACGTACTCTGGCAAACTACGTACCTCTTCGCTTCCACTCGCTTGAACGGAAGTAGAATGAGATCAGAAAGACTCGCTGGTTTTGTAAACATGATGCATCCATGAACATTAAAATCAACTATGATCTAAAGCCGAGTTTGTAGTAACTCCCTCCATCAAAAGCTCAATTCGATAGAAGGATATGATGGACTCGAGTCTATTGAGAACTCCGGAGATGGCCGAGATACGTCTACCGGTGCTCTTTGAACCCCCACAGCTTTTAGTACCAACTGCCTATATTTCAGATGTCATACCAACCAGAAAACACAACGAATACTCAGGTATCTTTCACGGCTCATAGCCCCAAGATCGACACCAAAGAGCAGATCCGATCACCCTGAGTTAGTATCGCAGAGGCTATGTGATCTTCCCCGTAGTAAGTAAGGATAACGCTCTACTCGGTTAGTCGCGCGGTGAGATGGGCAAGGAAAGTTTGTACGTACTTTCCGATTCATGAACGTCGAACCTTCTCTTACTTTCCTCTAACTTCCCCCAATGCAATACACCACTCCATACAACCAATGGACTCTCCAGATGAGTTGAAAGCATTGAAGGAGGTTCTCGCTGCCTTCTACCATTACGAACAACACGCACGATCCGAGATCCTCGCACCAAAACAACACAAGTACAATTCACTCACTCCAAAGGAACAACAATTGATTCCATGGTTCCCTGAGTATCTCAAGACGTTGGAACACTGTATACAGCAGAATGGCGAGTTTACCAGAAGACTGAGCGTTACGGTAGCACCTAATTGGGGTATCACTGAACCTCCTTCCGAATGGGGGATTGCTCGTTTCCAGGACTATGACAAAGTGAAGTACGTTCTTAAGCAAATCGTCAGAGAGTGGTCTGAAGAAGGACATCAGGAAAGAGAAGTCGCATACTCAAGGATCATCGGTGCCTTGGAGCAGAAGTACCCTGACTTGAAGCAAAGATAGCATGTTAAAGTTCTTGTACCAGGTGCCGGACTGGGAAGGCTCAACTACGAACTAGTCAAAAGAGGCTTCTGGTGTTAGGGAAACGAGTTCAGTTACCACATGCTACTGGCATCCAACTACCTTCTCAACTGTACATACTCTCAACACTCAGACTCCATCTTCCCCTTCATCCATTCCTCCACAAACCAAATCTCAAGGGCATTACAAACCAGACCAGTGTTCTTCCCAGACGAGCACTCTTCATCCGAATTGGCACGTCTCTCCTTATCACACCCCGATATTCCATACCCAGAGTTGATGTCCATCGCATCTGGTTCATTCCCTGACTTGTATGGTCCAAACGAAGGCATCTCACAATCTCGTCATTATTCCACAGAACTATCGGCCTCATAGTTCCGGGAATACAACAAGTCTCTATACGACGTTGTGATCACCAACTTCTTCATCGACACAACTCCAAATATCATTGACTACTTAAGAACATTGGCGCATTGTCTCAAACCTTCCACTGGTACTTGGATCAATTTCGGTCCTTTACTATGGCATTTCGCAGATGAAGTGGAGATGGAAGAGATCGTACATCCAGATGGATCCATACACCCAACTCCAATGCAAGGCTTGGAGATGCCAATGGAGGATCTACTGGAACTCTCACAGAATTGGTTTGAGTTTGAACAAAGGGAATCGGGAGTTGATTGTGGGTATGCAAGTGATGTAAGGGGAATGGGTGGATGGAGGTACAAATGTGACTTCTGGGTGGCCAAGAGGAAAAGCTGACATGGCAAGTGGCAAGCTGTACTATATATGTCTGGCTGGAGTAGATTTTGTATATAAATTTCACCCAAAATGAACATCTTCTCTCATCGTATAAGTAGTTCAAGAGTAGAAATGACGTAGTCAAGGTCTGCCCCTACCAGCCCACAAACATCCACACACCACTGTCACACTGCACGTCGACCAGCTTCAACAGACATGGCAAACAACGTATCATATACACCATCATCAGCCAGTGGATCCATCCAATTGAATCTATAGACCCACAGAAGATGGCTAGAGGGATGCCATCGCCGTCTAAGCTTGCGACTGTCGCTCGTGTTGCGCTTCGTCGGGTGAGCAACTCCAACAGTACCAGACTTGTACAACGTCATCATCATCATGTCCCATCATCACGTCGTCTTTTCTCCAACAGTTCCACCAACGCTCTTTCAAGATCATTCGAAAACGGTCGCCGTTTGGACAAGAGAAGGTCATCAAAAGAGTTGAACATTGCAATTGCATCGGGATTGCTCTTTGTTGCATCCTATTTGTCACTACAAACACACTATCTCTCTGATTCCGGTAACGGAGACAACAAGTCGTTACGTGCTTTCTCCACCACCCAGAGCGCCAAACAGCAACAAAAATCCACAGAGAGCATCTTCCTACTATCAGAAGAACAGATCACCAAGACTTTGAGAAACCTGGAAGAATCCTATTTCGTCAACAGAGGCAAAGGTGTGGTTCGTTATGACATCTCTCAGTTACCTTCCAACTCCCCCATCGAGGATGATAGATCAGAAGCCGTCGTTACAGTGCCAACCACTGAGGGAAACACCGATTTCTACTTCTGGGGTATCTACGATGGTCACTCTGGCTACTACACTTCTTTGAAGTTGCGTGATGAGTTGATCAACCACGTTGTTCACCAACTGGGATCCGTGTACAAGCCTAAGCAGAATGAAGATGGTACAACCCAGGCCAATATTCGTGTCGCTCCAAGTCCAGAGGTTATTGAAAATGCCATCAAGCAAGGTTTCCTTCAATTGGATAACGAAATTGTGCAACAAGGATTAGCACAGTTGTTTGAGAACCCAATGGACAAAGAGAGAGCCATCAAGGCATTGCCAGCTGCTTCTGGTGCATGTGGTTTGCTGACTTTCTACGACTCTTCCACGCAATTGCTAAGAGTTGCTGTTGCTGGTGATTCACGTGCCGTGTTGGGATCTCTCAATGAGGATGGTCAATGGACCGCCAAGTCTCTCAGTGTTGACCAAACAGGTGACAATCCAGAAGAAGTGGAGAGAATCAAGAGTGAACACCCTGGTGAGTCGACCTGTGTGCGTAATGGACGTGTTTTGGGCTCTTTACAACCTACCAGAGCCTTTGGTGACTTCAGATACAAAGTGAAAGATGTCAATGGTAAGCCAGTGGAGTCTCTACCAGATCATTTGAAGTACTATTTCAGAGCACCACCAAAGAACTGTCTGACTCCTCCTTATGTCACAGCAGAGCCTGTTGTTACCACCACCAAGATCCAGCCTGGGAAGAGAGACTTTGTTGTGATTGGATCTGATGGACTTTATGAGTTGTTGTCCAACGAGGAGATTGTTGGTCTCGTTGTCAAGTGGATGGAGAAGAATCCAGTTACGAAGTCTACTTCTGCAGTCAACTCTGACGACAAACCATCCTGGAGTGGGTTGTTCTCCAGTGACGACAAGAAGCTTCCAAAGGTGATTGACGTGTCTGATGAGAAGTATCGTGACATCCAGCGTCCAGCATTCCGCAACAAGAAGGTATCGGAGCAACACGAGTACCTGTTGGAGGACAAGAACGTCTCCACACACTTGATCCGTAATGCTCTTTCATTGGGTGGTTCCAAGGAGTATGTTTCCACTTTGGTCTCTATCCCATCTCCAAACTCCAGAAAGTACAGAGACGACTTGACAGTTACCGTGGTGTTCTTTGGTGAGGGAACTGCAAACGAGGAAGGAAAGCTGGAAGTGAACATCCCAGCTACAAAGAACGGATTGGCAGAAGAGGCCAAGTTGTGATCCCCAAGACATGAATATGTATGTATGTATGTACCTATACAAGGAAATGTATCCACCACAATCCCATCCATACAACTCCGTAGAAGTCATTGTATAGCCATGCCACACATAAGGATAATTTGGTATACTAGTGAGCACTCAGAGTGATGGAAGACATCTTTCTAGGCACCGCTTTGAACCATTGCCCCACGGGAGAGAAAGAAACAACGGTCTTCGAAGGTGCCAAATAGTTAAACAGTGGGACGATCCAGCAATGTTTCCTGTGATTCCATTGTTGGTTCAGAGGGCTCTCTGATGTGTCAGGGATCTCATCTTGCTGTTTTTAAGCTCAAATTCAATGAGAGAAGAGGCAGATGAAAAATTAGCGGATCTCGGCCGCTTTATATACGTTCGCGAACGATTTACCCTACCTTGAAACACATGCCATCAACGCTCATGATCCGACTCTACTCATTCATAGGGCAACTCCATTAATCGAAATTCAAGTAACAACACGTGACTGAAAGATGGCAGAAGAGGAACCAGATAGATGTTGGATCTGTCTTGGTGAAGACGGAGACGCAGCCCCGCTGTCCAACCCGAATGATTCCCGTGAACTGGTGAAGGTGTGTCACTGCTCCCTCAGGGCACACAAACGTTGTCTCATTGACTGGGCCACTGATATCAACCGTGGGAAGCGTGAGAATGGTCAAATTGCTCCATTACTGGTCCAGAATAATGGTGTTCATCTGGTGGCGCCTCTGAGTAATACCCGCTTGGGGATCATGGGGTTCGTCCCCACAGATAACTCCAAGCTCTTCACATCCCCAGATGTTCAATGTCCACAGTGCAAGTCCACCATTGTCCTCCTAATGAAACCAAGCAAGTTGTTGTCACTGGAACACTTCATCACATCTACTATGAAGAGCATTGCCAGCAATACAATCACAGCAGTGACTGCCTCATCGGTATTGACGGCTCTATCGGTGACGGGATTGACTATGCTGACGAGTTTGGGCTACAAGTTATGGAAGACTGTATGTGGGAGTGAAACCGTTATGATGAGCATGATGGATCTATCGGAACACACACTAGAAGAGGCCATGCAGAACGGAACTTTGTCACTACGTAATATTCTGCAAATGGCCGGCTTCCCACTCATGCTGAACTCATAGAGATCCAACTCATGGTTGGCAGTCATTACGGATATCGCATGGCACGGTTTGTTCTACATGACCGGTTTGAGAGGCCCAAAGATGTTCCATTTGGCTTTCAGAACGCTGAGCAGCATCTACACAATGATCAAGGCCCTCACTTGGAACAGAGCGTTCTACCGTCTGCTCGTGAGGAGTAAGCCTGCCTTCGTTGCTAACAGGGTTACGCCCTCGGAGCTTGCTGTGCTCGAGGAGTGCCATGAGTTGTGGAATGAGCTTCAAACCAAGATTGAAGAAAGAAAGCAGAAAAACAATGGGCTATACTGGAAAGCTGTGGACTGGTGGTTCCCCTTGCAGACGGATGAAGAGTGGGATATCTATGAGCATCTCTTGGAACACGAGTACGACTGCATATTGCACTGGGACTACACCGATGTCTTCTACAAAGAGACCGGGACAATGAGATTTTTCACTACATGTTTGTGGCCATTTGCCGGTAGTGGTGTTGGATATCTCTTGGGAAAGATTCCTCACTTCAACTCCATGCTGATCCCGTTTATCCACACGCCTGCTGAAGGTGAACTAGTGAAGAACCTACTGGGAATGTGTGCTGTTGTGCTGTTGAGAGACTGGTGGTTGTACAAGATGGCATGCAGAGAAGTTGAACAAAATGAGAACTTCGATGTGGTGGACTACAAACTCACAGGGCTGAAGTCTAACTGTGTTGAACAGCTGGATATTGACCCTAGTGAAGGTGTCCCTGAGCACTTGATTGAGGATCACATGAGACGTCGCCATCCAACTAACAATACACTGGGAATTCAAAGACCTGGGTTCTTTGGATCTCTATACGACCAACTGCTTGCTTATACCATGCCTGATAATGCTCTAGGGATGGGACTAATGTGATGATATTGACTGGTTAGTTATGAGGTTATATGCTTATGCTGTTGTTGCCCCTACCGCCCATGTAGCCATCCGTACACCGCAAATTCCCTCCTGCCATCAATTGCGGGCAGGAAATTAACAGCGCTTTCCCGCCTGATAACGCACTAATTCTAGTGTGCTCTTCTATTATAACACTTCTTAGCCGTTCTTGAAAGACAAAGAAGTCTCTATTAAACCATACACGATGAGCAAACCAGTAACGCCAGTGAAACTTGTGCTTTTGGGTGAAGCCGCGGTGGGGAAATCGTCCCTTGTGCTGCGTTTTGTGAGCAACGACTTCCAGGAGAACAAAGGTGAGTGATCAGTTTGATATCTTTGGCCACACAACCATAGTACTAATGGAAATACCACCACAGAGCCTACGATTGGAGCTGCCTTTTTGACACAGAGATGCGCTATTGGTGACAAGACTATCAAGTTTGAGATCTGGGATACTGCCGGATAGGAGAGATTTGCCTCATTGGCACCAATGTATTACCGTAACGCCCAGTGTGCCGTTGTGGTGTATGACGTGACAAAGCCAGCATCATTCATCAAGGCTCGTCATTGGGTTAAAGAGTTGCACGAACAGGCTGCTAGTGGGATTGTCATTGCGCTGTGTGCTAACAAGTACGATTTGGTGGAGGAGAATGACTCCAATAGGAAAGTGGCATATGAGGAAGGTCAGCAACTCGCTGAAGAGGAAGGCCTATTGTTCTTCGAGACAAGTGCCAAGAACGGGTTCAATGTTAAGGAGGTGTTTGTTGCATTGGGATCCAAGGTTCCAGGCCCAGATGACAAGGCTTCTTCACAGGACGCACAGGGACAGCAGAGAGTCGACCTCAACGTACAGAACGACTCTGCTGAAGCTGGTGGTTGTGCATGCTGATGTCGAAGGATGTATACTATGAATGAGGAATGTATGATCATATTATAACATGGAAACTTTAGTCATCTCTTTATTGTCAATTCGTAATCATTACATACAATAAGGGCTTAGATAATGGTCAGCACACCAAGGAACAAAGACATCATAACGGCAAATAATGGAGCATTCTGACCCATAGCAGCATCCTGTGAAGATGATGACGACTGACGTGTTCTGGTAGCACTAGTACCACTAGAAGCAGAACCTGAGGAGGTCATGGTCCCGTTTCTCAAAGGTGAGTCAGAATCAGTAGTACCGGCACCAATGACTCCGTTCAACTCGGTATCTGAAACAGCCTCGACAGATGCCGTGGTGGAGGCAGAAGCAGCAGATGGGATTGTATCCGTGACAACTTCGATGTTCTCCTCGGTGGTGTACTTCACTGGTGCCATTCCCACAACCTGGTCATCCAAGTCGTAGACCAAGTAGGCAGATCTGAGGAAAGAGTCACCAAGGATAGCAGAGTCATCACCTGAATCCATGATAGCCAAGGCACATGTGGAACCGAAGGAGTCGGCAGCGATGAGGAAGTTGGTGACTGGCACTGGAATGTCCACGCCTTCGAAGGAGAAAGTGATGTTGTCTGTGGATGATGAGCTAGGACAGTCCATCAAATAGTATCCGTATCTGCTCGAGTATGTGGCACCGAGTGCTGATGCGATGCTGTCAATAATGTCAGAAGGCACATATGTTAGTGTGGTACCGGAATCCAGCAGTCCTCCGATGGACGACGAGAGGTATGAATCACCATTGTAAGACAAGCCTGACAGGGCAACTTCCAGCTTGATCGGATCTGAGTAACCTGAACTAGCCAATGTGTTTACCAGAGGCACCATGGCGAGTGTTCCTTCATACTTAGCGTGGTCAACACCGCCAAACAATACGCTTCCAGTGGATGCATCACTTTCGTCCAAATAAAGAGAGTAGACTCTCTTGTGAATGAGGCCGTCTTCCACCATCTTCATAGGCAAGTTTGAGTATGTGTATCTTCCAATTTGGGAAGCCAGCTGTCCAGAGTTTGTCGTCTCCAAACCTTCCAGTCCAATACCCAACACTGCGACAGTGGAGTCTGTTTGGTTGGCCACTGCAAAGGAGAGGTTCTCCACGTTGATACCACCAACATCCACAGTGTCAACACCCCATGTTCCGGAGGCGAAAGTGCCATCACCATATAGGATGTAGAATTCTGTGCCGTTGTTCTGGAACGTCGTGGATGTGGACGGGTCGAAAGTTCCGTACTTAGAACAGTCAATCATATCACTAGAGTCAATAGTGTCCGAGCTCACAGCCTTGGAAAGACCACTGGATGTTTTGGTATGAGATGTGTTGTGCAAAGCTGCGTAGCCCTCAGCATCGTTGAGGTTTCTGAACTTCTTGGCCCACGGGAAGGATATAGATGAGGATGAGCCAGAGGAGCAGTATGGGTTATCGTGTCCTGTGACCCACAAATCTGAAGAACCCGTGTCGACAAGCACTGTGACTTCCTGTTGATCAGATCCAATTTTCAGCTTCACAGAGTAGAAAGCCTGTTCATTCTCCAAAGTTGTCAAAACAGTACCATCGACAGACTCTCTAACTTTCAGACGGGCCTCTGCACCTTTTTCTGAAGTGGCAAAAGTTGAACCTCTCGAGACGTTGAAGTTGAGGGCGAAGAATCCCGGTGTGACGATGTTCTTAGCTGAAACAGCTGAGGCGAGGAACACCGAGAAGAGCACTG
>JAKVQR010000233.1:0-44146 GCA_030462915.1 Petasospora meyerae | reverse complement strand
AAACAATAAACGAACAAGAGTCTTTACAACTTTAACAATTCTCTCAATCTCTTCTCTCAGGCTTCACCATCACTCATACGTCGACCGTTCTCCAGCTTCTTTTCGACTGATCCGGCATGCGACGTCGACGTACATGAATTAACCACATCTTTCAGAAGATCAACATGAGCATGATCGGTACGTCGACATCCTGCACGCGGTTCATGTCGACGTGCACAATTATAGAATTATATGTAAAGACGTCTCTTGTTCGTTTATTGTTTGTATACTTTATTTTGTCGAATAAGAGGTCATTTGAAGTTAAAGAAAAGCAATGTAATTGCCTGACTAGTAGACGAAGCTGGGGATCAAAATTGGCGCTTCCCCTTGAGATGTACTGATGTAAATGTGATGATGTATGGATGTTATATCAGTGCTGCATAACCAAATATACAGTGAAAATTTCCAACATCTCCACGCCGAAATTTGGACGACACATGATGCAAATCAGTACCAGGTGAGTTTGATAGATCCTCTCATACACAAGCTACTCTACACATCCAACAGCAATGGCATTCGGTGGTCTTTTCGGTAGTTCTTCCTCTACCCCAGTGACAGCTGCTCCAGCAACCAGCACATCCAACAACTCCCAGATCAAGGATCAGCTGAAGGCCCAGATTGGTCAAGAGATGGCTGTGGCCAATGCTACTGAGTTGGTCAACAAGATGACTGAGAACTGTTTTGATTTGTGTCAAAAGGCCCCATACGGCTCCTCCGATGACGTGAGTTTCTGTTTGCTTTTCAACATGGAGTGAAATTACACGCAGAAATGACTAACATGTGTTCTAATAGTACTGTACCGACAGATGTCTCGAGAAGTACATGAGATCGTGGAATGCCATCTCAAAGACATACATTGCTAGAATACAGCAGTCTAGTAAGTGATTCTGGTGTAATGGAGAATCAGATATCCTCAATGGTGATACGATGCACTTGATGATGTTGGTACCTGTATATAGTTATGATGGATTGAATCTACACCCTGTTCAATTTGCGGAGCTCATAGAAACATATCGTTGAAATAGAACGAGAGTGGCTCCTCAACGTTTATCAAGATCTGCAAGAGTATACTTCTTACGTCGTTGTGGTGGGGTATATTTCTTCTTCGGCTTGGGTTTGGGATTCACCACTGGTTCCTCCTGCGAGCTGTTCCTGGCATCTGATGGTGTATCTGATATCGAAACTTGCGATAGTTCCTGTGAAAGATCCAGCTCAACATATGATCTATCGGTTCTACTTCGTGTCGACTCCTCAGTCTTGACATCTTTCTTCGTTTTGATATCCGAAGTGCCCCGTTGTACTGCCACGTCACGCATAACACCTTCAAGCTATACCTTTAAAGGATTATTAGCTGATTGCTTTCGAGGTCTCTGTTCCCTCATCTCTCGAACGCTGTATCGTTTGACATCCTCTTGTGGGGTGAAGCCTGGACGAACTTTCACCACTCGTCTCACCGAACCATCTGCTCGTATGGAACCACCAAACACTCTGTTCCCGTTCTCATCCATGTGTAACCCTGAGTCTGACTTGTGGGCTTCTCCTGTCATCATGAAGTCGAGTTTGTTGTAGTTATGGCCAACCCATCTACAGTGTACACCTAGAGTGAAGGCTACACTTGACTCTCCAACGTTGACAGTTTCTTCGATGAAGGCCACCCGATCTATTTGGCTATAATACACCGTACCGGAAAATTCAGATAAGCGAGACGCGTCAGTTTTATAAATTATTATCGGGCGATGATGTTCAAACGCGTCGCTTTCACCTCTATACCATCATTCTAACTACACGCCATCGGCTGATCAACCATCTTAATCGTCTTCAAACATGAGCAAACCAGTTCTGGACTTCAGTCTGGAGTCGCTCAACTTTCAAAATCGGTTCCTGACGAAGAAACCGGCGGGAGTGGATAATGTCCAGCATAACACGCAGATCTTCACTCAGACTCCACGTCCATCTAATGACGGCCCCAAGGCTGTGAAGCTGGCCAGTGGACACACGATTCAACTGAAGAAGAAGAAGAAACCATCCAAGGCCGACGAGAATGTACTCCGGGACACAATCAACGAAGAGAGACAGAACTATGGTTTCAACATCAATGAGCTCCTAACGCGCATCGAAGTGAAGAACTTACAATCCAAGTCGTCCAACCCAACTCAAACGAGGAAACCGCTTACGATGTCGGTACATGGAAATGAAGCACTATGGGCTGAGAAGTGGAGACCGAGAAAGTTCCTGGACTTTGTGGGCAATGAAGCTGCAAACCGTCGTATCCTGAGATGGATCAAACAATGGGACAGAGTTGTGTTTGAGAAGAACTTCAAACCCATCACAACGGGAGAAGACCCTTCAATGAGGTTCTCTGACCCCTTCGGAAGACCAGAAAGAAAGATTCTCCTCATAAACGGCCCACCTGGACTGGGTAAAACCACAGTGTCGCACGTCATAGCCAAACAGGCGGGATATGAAGTCATGGAGGTCAACGCAAGTGACGAACGTGCAGGTCAGAGAGTGAGAGATAAAGTCCGCAATTCTCTCACTTCCTTAACATTCAGTGGTAAGCCTGTGTGCCTGATTGCCGATGAAGTGGATGGAGGTGCAGAGTTTGGCTTCATCAAAGTGCTGATGGATCTGTTGAGTGAGGACACTAAGACGGTAAAGAGGTACCAGAGTTCAGAGACGTCCAAGTTCTTCCAACAAAAGGGAAAGAACAAACCAAAATTCCTTCTCCGTCCAATCATCTGCATCTGTAACGATCCATACGTTCCAGCGCTGGAGAAACTCAGAGGTCACGCAGAGATCATCACCTTCCAGCAGGCCACAGAGAAGGGACTATGCGATCGTTTACGTTTCATCTGTGAGGCTGAGAACCTCAGAATCACCACATCACAATTGAAAGAGATCATCATGTTGACCGACTTCGATATCAGATCCTGTTTGAACCTCTTACAATTCGGAGGCGGACTGAACACTTCAAGTGATTCCCGTAAGAAAGATTTCCAAATGACATGGTACGGCGTGGTGAACGAAATCTTCAAGAGAAAGGCCACAATGCAGAAACCAGACCAGTTCAAACAGCTCTCCAACATCGTCAATGTCAACACAAGTCTTGAGAAGATCGTCCATGGCTGTTTCCAGGCTTATCCGGACCTCCATTACCAGGATATCAGAATGTCCAAACCGGCACTCATATCAGACTGGCTCTTCTTTGCCGATGTCATGTCCAAGACATAGTTCGAGAACATCGGAGATCTCAGTTACTACCAAGCACAAGTGGCTCTTCAGTTCTTCAACCAGTTCAGTGACCTCAGTAACAGATAGACAATTAAAGTCAAGAGTGATTGGGAATGGGTGGAGAAACAGAAGATGAATAAGAACGTCACATCCACAATCTACTCCAGACTGCCCCCACAGCTACGTACGTTGATTGCCATGGATCACATGCCAGTGGAGGTTCTTCCATTTTTGAACAGCATCATCATACCGGAGAGAAAGTCTACTTACCAGCTCAGAGACAATGAAGTCCTCAAACTGCACAATGCCATCGACGCCGTACGTGGATTCGGTCTATACCTGAACAAGGCGAAGGATGATGGATACAACAAAATTTACGTTACACATCCAGACTTTTCATCAGTGACGAGATTCGATCCTCAAGTGGTGAAGAGACAGCAGATGAAACAGGCCACTGTGTTCCCTATGATGTTGAAAGAGATGGAGTCACTGAGATCTAAGAAGAGAGCGTTTGCCGAGGTGGATCAAGATGGGGCCACATAGTCAAACAACATTGGTGACTTGAAAGACCAATACGAGAAGATTAACGAGGTTGAAGGTGGTGAAAAGAGACAGAAGGTTATAGTGAAAGCATGGGTCAAATACCATGAAGGTTTCTCCAATGCAGTGAGGAAACCAGTCAAGTGGAAAATGCTCTGGGAATAAAACCCATACAAACTCTACATGTACATCACCTTCGTCGATCTTAATAATAAAAGTAGCTATAACCTTAAGAGAATCCTCCCAAGTTGTTCAAGTTCATCGCCTCGAACGTCTGCTGGAGTCTCTCATCCATCTTATCCAACTTACCAGCGAAGGAACCATTGATCTGTCTGTTAGGGTCATATGTCTCCTTTTCACCAGATTCATCCACAGTCTCTTCATCGCTGTCTCTGTTGTTCTCGTCCTTGGTCTTTCCGTAAGTATCAGCAAATGTGGGCCAGTTGCTCTTCGTGAAGAACGCAGGATACATCGAATTATTCCCACCTCTCATGAATGAACCTGCGGTATCGCTCTGTGTGACGAAGGATACCAATGAAGCAGTGTCGTAGTCGTTGATGGTAGAGCCACCTTGGATCGTGGAGGCAGCAAATCCATACTGCTGGTAATTGGATGCGTGTTTGTTGGCTCTGAATCTTTGTGGGTTATCCAATGCAACTGATGAAAGTTGGAGGTTATCCAATGGACCCTCCACCAAGACACCCTTTTCTCTGAAGTGCAAAAGCAATTGGTTCCACAAATGGGTTCTGTTAAGAGTTCTTGGGTTACCAAGAATGATCATACCGTATCTTGCACGAGTCAAGGCAACGTTCAAACGACGTGGATCACGCAAGAAACCAATAGTCTGAGATTCATTGGCACGAACACAAGAAAGAATGATGTAGTCCTTTTCTCTACCTTGGAAGGCATCGACAGAGGCAACCTCAACATTCATGTAAAGGTCCTTCTCCATGGTACCATTCATGGTCATGTAACTGACAATGTATGCTCTTTGACCTTCATATGGAGTGATCACACCAATCTGTTCAGGTTTGACACCATCTCTGAATAATCTTGTGATGATTCTCTCACAGTTCATGGCTTCCATTCTGTTAAGGTAGGAGGTACCACTACCAGAGATCTCTTCACGACCGTAGTTGGCTAAGAGCATCATTGGAGTATCAGGGACTGGCCATGGGAAAGTAGATGACTGTATCAGACGATCTTCCTTTGTGACACCGTTCTGCAATGCACCTTCGTAGAACATGTTCGAGGCGAACTCAGCAAGAGACGGATGCATTCTGTATTGCACTTCCAATCTGATAGGAGTATGATCCAATTGGATTAATCTCTCGAACAAAGACTGCTTCAAACCAGCCTCGGCAGCCTTCTTATCCAAGATAACAGGACCGAGCTGCTGGTGATCACCAACAAGGATGACTTGCTTGGCACCATGAACGATAGGGATGAGACACTCTGGTTCAGATGCCTGTGTAACTTCATCAATAAGCACTGCACGGAACTTCATACCGGCAATACGTTTGTCACCAGCACCAACACATGTACAACAGATGACATCGGCCTTCTGCAATAAAGCACGTTCTTTGTTCTTAGTGAGGGTGAAGAATTGCTTTGCATCTGAGGCAGAGAGTTCACCGAGTTCCTGTTTGAGTTTGAAAAGCTTCTTCAACTCACCTTTAGCACTCTTTTGGACAATCGTGGTCAACGAGAGATGTTCCACAGAACTTTCGACGTCTTCTCTGGACTTCGCCGTGAGTCTGACAACGTTCAAACCCAGGGAGTCCAATTTTTGAGCAAGATGATCCACCGCAACGTTAGATGGGGCACAGACCAAAACCTTCTCTTTTTTGTTTAACTGCGAAAGATGATACACGATGGTAGCGGATGTGAAGGTCTTACCGGTACCCGGTGGACCTTGAATCAAACTGAGTGGCTTCTTCAAGACAGTTTTGATAGCACTGGCTTGCGAGACGTTAAGTTCAGCGAAACCGTCAATGGAAACTTTCTGAGGTAACTTGACATCAAACTCAACCTCTTGTTCGACTTCATGACCCAAGAGCTTGTTGTACAAATAGGCACTGACAGATTTGGAGTCGACGGCAAAGGAACGGAGAGCTTCTTGCATACGTTCATATGAGGTACCTTTCCAAACAAACTCAGCTGTGAAGTCTGTAGTCAAGTTTGTTGGTGGTGGTTTGGTAAACGTGTCCAACTCCAAAGTGAACTCCTCCTGATAGGCAGATGGGATTCGAATGATATAACCGTTACCTTCCCAAGGCTCGTGCTGGACACCAGCGTATCTCAAGATGATTTCATCACCAACTGCAACTTTCATACCAGAACTCTCGAAAGTAGAGAGAGCGAAGGACGCCAAGTGCTTGTTGTTAAGAGCGATACTCCAACGAATCGAAATGTGCTCCAATGCTTGGGATTCTTTCAAGGCCTTGTCTGTGTCGGCTTCACGCTTCACAAGAGGAGCAAAGTTACGCTGGTGCTCATAGGCATCCTTGTATCTCATCAAGACTGGTGTGACTTCTTCGTTGTCTTCCTCCAGGTTGACAACATCAGCCAGAGTGGCATCCTTGTTCAATCTCCACTTAGCTTCAAGTTTGGAGATCTGCGAGTTGGTGATAGCACGTGCGTTGATGGACTCCTCTTCAGTTGGCTTTTGTGCAATCCATGGGACGAATTCTCTGTTTTCAATCAATGCTTGCCAATCTCCCGTTTCCCATCGAGGGTCCTTGGCCTGAGAGCAGGGAAGACGACACAACATGACCATGACCGCTTCGGTCTTGGCAGCGATGAGACCAAGAACAAAGACGTTCTTATTACGACAGTTGTAACATTCCAAGACATCATCACCAAGATCGGAATCTGGATGTAAGCGCACGGAGTTGTGTTTGGTCATGACCAAATGTGTGACGATGTGGGATGAATTCGAGTCACCTTTACCGTTACAGAACCATTTCTCACACTGGACACATTGGACAACAGAGCCACAGGCGTGAATGCCACAGTAGGCACACGCGTGTTCTGGAAGTTCCTCTTCATGGTCAGAGTAGTTGTACTCAATATCGACATCAGACAGATCTTCTTCATTGAAGCGAGACGTCAGGTCATCTGGGATTCCGTGTTCGTCATGGTGATCATGATAGTGCTGATGGTCGCTGTCAGAGTCATCACCGGCGGTAACGGTGGAAGTGGAGCGGTTAGCTTGTGTGTTCTCGTATGAGAAGAGAATGTTTGGATCCATTGTTCAAGAATTGATGGGTGAAGCTGGGGGATGACTATTAACTGGCGGCTGTTCGATGAGGGGAGTCGAAGGACACTGCTGTTGTAGAGTCGTTGGGGAAATTTTGGTGAAAGAGAGGGTGAAGTTTGATGATCTGAGAGTAGAGTGATTTTCAGCGCATTCACTCAACGATCCATGGGAGACTTGCCGCCTTTAATGTATTCTGTCCAGCTTTTAGGACTCTTTTCCTCAAGAGCTGTTTGCCGCTGTGATTTTTCACTCTCCCCGATCAACAAAACTGATGAGCGGTTACGTAGTGAGGGAGCCGGATCTCTGCCTTGTTTTGGCGCGCACTTCCGAGGGTGGAACTGGGCGATGAAAAGACAACGCATACATACAAAGCATAGGAGACCCACAACATCGCTAAGACGCCCACATTCTAGTCTGAGATCAGTTCAGCCACGACAAAAATGCCAGAAATTACAGTAAGTTGAGATGAAAGAATGACGTTTTCAATAAGTCCCCAATGATCACAGATACTAACCAGCGACGCGCTTTAGGAGGCCGAGTTCTTGTAAGTTTGCTTCATCGCCGCCATCTGCGAAATTCACATGCTGACAGAAAAGAGGGGCGGCATCTGTCAAAAGTGGGCCATTGGCCGTGATGGCGAGCAATCCAGTTCCCAATTGAGCCCTGTTCTCCAATCCGTTTACTCGATTATCTTGGGGACTCCTCCCCTCTACACCTGTCATAGCTTCCAACGTATCACCATCAAATGGGTACTAACAACATACAAACCAGGGCATCTTTCCCACAGACAGCCGCACCAGGCTCCCCAACCGGATACCCAGGTAACCTCACACCAGAGCAGCAGACTGCTTTGGAGTCCATGCGTGCCAAGTTGCAGGAGAAGGGTTTCACAGTGCGCTTGGACGATGCTTCTTTGTTGCGTTTCCTCAGAGCTCGTAAGTTTGACGTTGACCTTGCCATCACCATGTTCGAGGAGCACGAGAAGTGGAGAAAGGAGTTCGGCACAGACACCATCTTGCAAGACTTCCACTACGACGAGAAGCCACTCGTGGCTAAATTCTACCCACAGTACTACCACAAGACGGATAAGGATGGCCGTCCAGTGTACGTCGAGGAGCTTGGTAAGGTCAACTTGACCGAGATGCTCAAGATCACCACCCAGGAGCGTATGTTGAAGAACTTGGTCTGGGAGTACGAGTCCTTCGTGAAGTACAGGCTACCAGCCTGCTCCAGACAACAACAACACCTTGTCGAGACCTCATGTACCATCATGGACTTGAAGGGAATCTCCCTCAGTGCTGCTTCCCAAGTGCTTTCATACGTGAGAGAGGCCTCCTACATTGGCCAGAACCACTACCCAGAGCGTATGGGTAAGTTCTACCTCATCAACGCTCCATGGGGATTCTCTACAGCCTTCAAGCTCTTCAAGCCATTCTTGGACCCAGTCACCGTTTCTAAGATCTTCATTCTCGGATCAAGTTACCAGAAGGAGTTGCTCAAGCAGATCCCAGCTGAGAACTTGCCTGTGAAGTTCGGTGGTACCTCCACTGTCGATGAGGCCGCTGGTGGTCTCTACTTGTCCGATGTTGGTCCATGGAGAGACCCACAGTTCATTGGTCCAGAAGGTGAGGCTCCAAAGGCCTTCTCCCTCTGATCTACCGCCTCTACGATCTTGCCTTTTTGTTTTCAGTTCCCATTGGTAACCATACAGTTGTTAGTTTTCTTTTAAAGTATACACGTTTGTGATCATAGGACTTATGTAGTTTTTTTGAACCATCTTCCGAACTTGGAGGCTCTCTTAGATTGGAGCGAGTCCTAACCACCTGTGCTCTGTGATGACAGTGTGTTGATACTAGCTGACCGTATCATCATGGAGAGTTTCTTGGTAGGTGACTTGTTGAGAACGCTAACCTGTTCTGCATCATAATTGTCCGGCTGTCTTGAAGGTTTTGTAGGTGTTCCATTTTGCGATGTGAATTTGAACTTGAAGGCAAGTGACGAATCGGACTTCATGTATTTGAGAGAGGGGACATTTTGTGGGGCAACCAGCACACGCTTTTGTGCGTCAATGACGGTAGTTGAGAGACAGTTCGATGCCAGTGTTTGTCCATCCATAAAATCCGTGGGCAGTTCAGCAACGCTCAGCTTGGATGCCAGTCGCTGCTTTTTGTTCAGCAATCTGTCAGCCTCAGCGATCACGTCTTCGAGCGATGTATTGGCGTTGATGTAACTGTAGACAAAGTCACTATCCGTGGTGTCCAGTAGTGCCTTCATAAACTTCTCATCACCAAACTCGAAGTCATCGTCTTTGGACGCCTGACTGTTTCCCTTCTGTGATTCCAGAACAAGCCTATCAAACTCCAGTGATCTGATTCTGAACAAGTTCGTGGGCGAGGAACTAGCACGACGTTCTCTCTGGGCGGCCAAACCTGTGCCGAAGTCGTCAATCATCGTTCTATCCAAGACATCAGTGGCCACCATATCCAACAGTTGATCCAGTCGAAGGTACTTGTCAATGAGGAAGGGAACAGTAGGGAGCTCCTTCATCTAGTCTTTCGTGGTGAGAACGATGTCCGTGCGTTCCAATGATGAGCCCAAGTTGAGCTTCTTTTCAGTAAAGTCCAACTTTGCACCGGTGATCTTGTCCAAATATTCCAGTAGTTCATCCGTGCGCTTTTCAATGAATGCCTCGTTGAATCGTGTCATGTAGGGCTCCTTAGCTCCAAACTGCTGTCTGTTGGCAAAAGTCATGAGGATCTTAGATATCAGAGTGAGCGTTCTCTTCACATCTCCAGTTTGGTGATCTTTCGTCAGGAAGAACAACTTCGGGTTCAGTAGCACTGGACAGAAGAATCTGAGGAAGATGAAACACGTGATACAGTTCAGTGTTAGACCAACGTCTCTTGTGTACAGCTCGATCTGTTTCCTCAATAGAGTCATCTGTTGTTTGATTCCCTGTGGTAAATCGTTGGAAGTGTCACGAATCAACTCCCACACTTGCTCCACATACTTCAGTAAGATGTGGAAGTTGGAGTTGATGATGCGCTTCTTCTCCTGTTCATCACCCTCCACGATACGCATCGGATCGATCTCAGTGGTGAGGTACTCACCTTTAGAGACGACGGTAGAGACAAACGAGCCGATGACCTTCTCGAGGTACTCCTGTCCAACTCTGAGGTTGTACAGTTCCAGTGTCTTTGTCAGTAGTGAGTTGCCTCTAAACAGTGTATTGTAGAGGTTTGTTCGACTGGCTTCTGCACTGATCCCGTTGTTGACAATCTGCGATATCTCATTGTCAATGAGAGCAGAGAAGAACTCGTTTTCCCTCTTCAAAGACTGGAATATGTCGAGAAGAACCACTGAAGTGTGTTCCAGTTCAGTTGGAGATTGCTTGGAAACCACATACTTCAGTAGCTGTTTAGAATCGAGATTGAGGATCATTTGCTCGAAGTTGTTGAAGGATTCGGGTGGGAGGATATAGTTGGTCAATGTCTTGTAGCTGAGTGTGATGACACCTGTTTCTGTTCCCTATAGTGAGTGGATTGGGGTCCTGCATTGTGGGTTGTCCTGGACGAAGTCCTCAGATGTCAAGCCGGTGTATCCAAGAACCGGGTCCTCTAGTTGGTATTGGTCGAGTGCCAATGCCTTCTTCACCACAATGGTCAACTGGGTGGTGCTAAGCGGGAGGTCCAGTTCAAACTGTTCTCTGAAGAAGGGGTTTCTGAAACTTTCCACAATGGCCGTTCTGTACCAAGGAGCACCCCACATCTGTACTTCCACGTACATCCTGCTTGGCTTCCCCTGTGGATCTGGGTAATCGTCGTGCATGCTGGCCTCTAAGATGTCCAACTTCAACTTTCTGGAGATTCTGAGAAGATGCGACTGGTTCAAGCCAGCGTACTGTCTTATGGTGAAGGACTTCAACGCCACAAGCCAGTCTTCGACGTCGATTCTGTATGGGAACTGCATGATGATTCTCGACAGTTTTGGCAACTCCTTGGAGAGTTGCGGCATCAGTAAAGCTTTGTAATGACACCCCTTGAGAGATTCAGCACGCATCTGTTCAATAGCACCGACAAAGAGATAGTTGGACGACTCAAATATCGAATGGTGGAGTTCTCTCACTTCAGATCTGTTCAACAACTTCACATCGAGGGTGTACAGAGTCTTCCCATCTGATTGGTTGATGATCTCCAAGACACCAGACGATTTGAGCACAGCCATAGCAGTGAACCACTGCTCTGTGTGCTGTTCATCCGGGAAAATGGACACAAGAGGCCCTTCAACTGGCTCAATGTTTTTGGCGGCCTTTGGAAGAGGACCGTAGATCTTACAGCTGGCCACCAACAGATTCGAAGTGTCGAACGTCGAGGACTTGGCTGGGAATGGAATCTCGAGCTCCTTGTGTAGAATACCAATTGGTCTCATTGACTGCCATACGACGAGACTGGCGAGTAGTTTGCACATACATTCCCTATCTCTTGGTCTTAACCAAACGGTATTAAGAGGTGTAGTGGAGTCGACGTTGTGCGGGGTAACCGTGATAGAACTGTCGAGGATTTGCAACCCACAGATATGTAACTGCGGTATTAGCACTTCACACTGTCCAGTCTCGAGCTGTGTGGATTCCATTTTCCCCTTCTTGTCGATGGTGATTTTCACTGTGTAGTAGTGCTGTCCGTCCTGACTGACATCAAGGACATCACAGAACTGGCCTTGGAACTGGGCGACGCAGCTCCGTAAAGAGGATGACGAGAAGACAGCCGGTGCCATTTCTTCTTAGCGATATGTGATACCTTGGAAGTTGGTAGTACTCTGTGTGGAGGTGCTGGAAGGTAGGGATTTGAGGGTCTGTCTTGAAATGGGCTGCATATTCCGGCGGGACCTGAATTGAAGATGGCGGGCGAAACACGTACAAGCCATGTGGCGCAAACCAGAGGATTATGTAATTATAGATGAACTTTGATTATAGTCACATAACTTATACGGCATGTCAAATTTGACACTTACATCTAGGTTCACAAACAGTCAGTTATTAACAACTCGTAACACTCTCCGTGAATAATCCAGTCCATCATCGATACTGCGTAGTTCTGCCAGCTCATCCTCGTTGATACGCAACCCGTCAAATCTATCAGCATCCAGTCGTTGATCCACATACGTGCTCTCCCCATTCTTATCGATGATTGGCGTACCGAAATCTGAACTGATGATCGACATGTGTTTCATGCTTTTGTATCTCTGCACTTGATAGTTCCCGGGTGTGCTTCCACTGCTTGATGTGCTCTTACTGTTGTGATCGGTGGTTGGTTGCAAGTCCAACTTCAAGTCAGGGGTCGTGTTATAACCGTACTCCAAATCAGTACCTTCCATGTCACTGCTGGATCTGGTGGATGAAGTAGCTGAGGCAAACTTCGACGATGGAACGAAATGACGACAGCAGAAGTATAGTATAGTGAAGACAATAGCAGTGGATACAACACCAACGACAGTGAACACACCTGCAACTTTAGCCTTATCGTGGAAGAACCCCGTGTCACCTTTAGTATCCTTAGATTGTTCAGTTGTAGATTCATTTACTCCCAAAGGCACACTGGAAGTCTGAACAACAACCACAGTGGTTTGCGTGATGATCACGGAAGTCTCTTCGGATAACGTTGCTCTAGAGGTCACGTACGAAGTGATGATCTCCCGAGACAATGATGACGATGGTAGATGTATAGCGGAAGCGAGATGAGAGAGGATAGTCGTAGATCTGGTGGTTTGAGAAGTCCATGAGGTGGTTGTCGTTGGAAGAGTAGTTGTGGTCGATGGCGTTGTAGATGTAGCAGCCAAAAGTGTCGGTGATGTTTCCAGTGTTGAAGCGGAGATAGATGATGTTATCTGTTGCTGTAGGGTTTTAGGAGTGCTGGAACTCTGTACTTCCAATGACTGAAAAGCTACCGTCGTCCCACCTTCAGTTGTAACACCACCCTATGAGCTCATCACGGAAGTTGTAGAGTCCGATGCGGTGGACTGAGGAGTCGAGATAAAGATGTAGCCAAAGTAGCCATCACCGGCACATGCTTCAAATGGATAACCAGGACAACTCTTGTCACAACTGCTGATATCAACAGTGTCTTCCGGAACAGCATTCGTACAGTAGCAGTCCTGATTGGAGACGATACCCACAGAGTATCCTAAGTTAGAACAGGTATCATGACACAAACCGTTGGACATGAATATGCTGGAGTTAGCCAGGTTGGAAGAAGCGAGGTTGTATGTGGAACACAAGGAGAGTGTTGATGACACTGTCCGAGACAGATATAGCGCCGTCAATAGTAGGGTTTTGGTCCGCATTGCTGGTAGTGGATTGTAGGGTTGCTTTCGGATGAGTTATAAGACTGGTGATGAGTGAGTGAGTGGTTCCACTGATTACTTGCAGCTCAAGAAACCAGCAAAACAACTCTATTTAACTTTCAGTGTACCACTTGTCAATTGCTTCTGAACTCTTCTTTGTGTGATGGGCGGGGGAGCGGGGGTGGCAGGGTACAGCGTAGTCCTTTGTGTTTGAACTCTGTAGAAACTCGTAGAAGTGATGCTTTCTGCAATGTGTCTCAGTCGTGCGTCAAGTTTCAACTGTAGTATATGTCTTTGTTGGTGGGAAAACTGACTGTTTCTGTGTTGTGATCCCTGCAAAGACAGTACCGGTTCTAGCGGTTTTAGCGATTCTTTCTAGAGGTGGACGAGCAAATGCGTCTTTCATAGCATGATGGATACTCGTTTATCGTTTAAGTACTACACAAAACTTTTTCTCAAAAGAGTTTGAAATTCGTCTCAGGACACACTAAAACTTAAGGGGGGGGGGGTTTAGGCGACAGGCGGATGAAATATGCAATTTGGATGCCGGTCGACAAATTACACTTTTTACCGATCGGTAGGACCTGTATTAACGAGTTTTATACCTAACAGTCATGAAACACTAGTGAAGAGGGGAGCTTCAAAGAGCACCGATCCATCGATTTGGATAGGTGGTAGACTCATCATTCATTCCAATTAAGTCTATAAGCTCTGCAGACCAGCCACATTTGTATCGTTATTGGTGGAACAGACGGCTCCCACCTATATACCAAAACGATTCGATGGCTTTCCATACATACGGGCCATCATGTGAAGGTGCAGATCAAGGGAGAAATAATTCTTCCAGAATCTCCCGGACGGGTGAAGTCATGTTCAACCACGATCAGGAGAGTGGTACTTAGAAACTGACCGGCAGAAAAGAGACAAGTGACTGAAGACTCTGAGTATTCGAACATAACAACCACTAGCATTCAGCTAAACATCGAAACTTTATTTGTATACAAATTTACACTTTCCAGGCCTCATCGTACATGTGGGAGAGAGAATTTACGAGAGAGTTGCTTATCAGTGACTGGTTGTCAGGGCAACGTATTTTAAACCTGTTGTCTAATTGACACGTGCGAACAGGTACAGATTCTTCATTCTTCACTATTCTCTCCGTCTGTTGTTGGACCAACGAAGGGGACTCAAGGGACCCAGAAAGGATATCTGGCCTGTACAGGCTCCCGGAATTCATAAAGAGTGTAGTGGAGCCCTCAGCCCATGAACTCGAAATGCTCATTGCTGGAAGTTGGAACTTGAAAGGTACGAGTCGAATTGTTCAGCCCATGAATTATTTAATGGATGATCAGCTGGCGACCATTCAAACGCGGCCATGTCATTTATCAACCTAAAAAGGATGGACAGTTGAAGTTATCAGCTGCTGGAAAGCTGCTTGATATAATAATCAGCAACCCTTTGACGTGGAATCTGGATTGCACTGGTTCTTCATGTGCCAGCCGTTTGCAGCTATAACAGGACTTATAATAGAGCCGGCTCTTTTGTTTGACTGCACGTGAACGTCTTTCAAAGAAATTGATATAAGTTACGTCATGTTCAATGTTCATTGTAGGCCAACCCTCGAAGCTACTCAGATCTCAAGATCTCAAGGATGCTCTGTATATGGTGCTTGTATAGAAGCTCCTCATGATGCTCTTGTGTCTAACAATTCTTCCACACGGGCAGAGTTCGAACCGAGTACACTCTTACATCTTTGATCTTGCAATTGTTCCGAGTTCTCTACCAACTTGAGCCGTATTCGAACGACCAGACTTTGTCCAGCCTTACGATTCGATTTGGTTTCTAGAGAAAAAAATGGGGTGTGAAAACCTGGGGTACGTTTTCGGTTCTCGGATGCTGTACTCCGCAGTCCGCCATTTTCAACCTTTGAGGAAACCACAGGAGCCCTGAAGTGAGTTGTAGAGGCTCTCGGCTTTAAGAAACACGCGATGAAGAACAGCCAATTGTTGAAGCACAAAGCACTGTTTTATTCAGCAACTCAGACAGTTGATACATGGGAATATAATTAGCATGACTGAAGTCAAACCCTCAATAGTCTCTCTAATAGAGTGGCTGAGAGACTGCTATTCCACCCAAAAAGTGGTGTCAAATCTTCTCCATGGAGTCTGGTTCATGACTCCATCCACCATGAGGCTGTACTTATCAGATGGGAGCCAGCTACTAGCTTGGAAGTGTAGTTGCCAACCACAATCAGTACATACCCCATTGCTCGAAAATCACTCGGAAGCATTTCTCCAGATTCTTGGCTCTATGCTTTACAAAATTCACCAATTTTCTAACCTGTGACAGGTTGTATAGGGCTCTCTACAAAACTTTCGAAGCGACTGTTCAGATCCGGATTTCGGATCTTAGAGGGGAGACACTGCACTGATATGCAAAGTCGGAGTTTACACCTTCTTCTTCAGGACTTCTAGTCGTCGTTTCAAACCGAATCACGGAGGTGAAGTTGAGGAATCACCGATTATCGCTCTTCTACTAGCTCTTTGGAAGGTGATATGGAAGTTGCGATGATTCCAAAACGAAGATATCAGCGTCAATTGATGTCACACTGGAGTATACTCGTATCGCTAGGAGTCATTGTTCACAATGATTGGTGTCATAAAGACAATGGGCTTATCCAAGAGATCTTGTATATCGTAGAGTTATATAGTCCCTTGATTGATATCCTACCCCTAGACTCTAGAGTCAAACGTCAGACGGTTAGCGATCGGTGTTTAGATATATGAACTCAGGCTTAAACAGATTCCAAACAAAAAAGGTCGGAGGCCTCGGGACGATGCGGTTGGTGGAGCCCTGTGCTCCACAACGTGCCCCGCCATTACGTAACGTACGTGAGATACTAGGTATTCCCTGACTTTCTGCTCAAATCCAGAGCCCCATTTCACTCAATGCTTTGGAAATTGGAGCAGATATACTTATCCTACACTCTCAATTACCAGATACATATCCCATTCATTACGTTGTATACTATCAACTAGAATTTCCTCTCTCTACTTCAAACCCCAACGACCTAAAATGGACTCCGACCATCAGGTGCAGCTAGATCCCGAAATCACAGGTGCGAGAAACGATTTTTAAGTCCGAGGCGCTCGTTCCCATACAAAAAATACTCACATCAACGTGCTGATTTTATCGCTGTCTAACTGTCCCTCCCAATTTCGTGCCTCTGGACCTATGGGCATCTTCGCATTGCCCAACTGTCGGAGTTCGTTCCACAGTGCCTTGGAAGCTGGAAACCCGTAATCCGACCCAGCTGTGTTCGACGACATCTCACGGTGTATAAAAGCAATTGCTCCCGCACTTGGAAACTCTTCTCGATCCACATCAATTCGCTTGATCTCTTCTTCTGTTTCCTCCACACACACACACACACAAAACACAATGCTCAGAACCAACTTGAGAACCGCCTTCAGACCACAGTTCATCAGAGGTCTTGCCACCGCCCCAGCCGTCCCACAGACCCAGAAGGGTGTTATCTTCTACGAGCACTCCGGTGAGTTGCAGTACAAGGACATCCCAGTCCCAACCCCAAAGCCAAACGAGATTTTGATCAACGTCAAGTACTCCGGTGTCTGCCACACCGACTTGCACGCTTGGCACGGTGACTGGCCATTGCCAGTTAAGCTCCCACTTGTCGGTGGTCACGAGGGTGCCGGTATCGTTGTCGCCAAGGGTTCCGAGGTCAAGAACTTCGAGATCGGTGACTACGCCGGTATCAAGTGGTTGAACGGTTCCTGTATGTCCTGTGAGCTCTGTGAGAAGGGTTACGAGTCCAACTGTTTACAGGCTGACCTTTCCGGTTACACCCACGACGGTTCCTTCCAGCAGTACGCCACCGCTGACGCTACCCAGGCTGCTAAGATCCCACAGGGTACCGACTTGGCTGAGGTTGCCCCAATCTTGTGTGCCGGTGTTACCGTCTACAAGGCCTTGAAGACTGCTGACTTGAAGCCAGGTCAGTGGGTTGCCATCTCCGGTGCTGCTGGTGGTCTCGGTTCCCTTGCTACCCAGTACGCTAAGGCCATGGGTTTGAGAGTCCTCGGTATCGACGGTGGTGAGGAGAAGGGTAAGCTCTTCAAGTCCCTCGGTGGTGAGGTCTTCATCGACTTCACCAAGGAGAAGAACGTCGTCGAGGCTATCCAGGAGGCCACCCAGGGTGGTCCACACGGTGTCATCAACGTCTCTGTCGCTGAGGCCGCCATCTCTCAGTCCACTGAGTACGTCAGACCAACCGGTACCGTCGTCCTTGTCGGTTTGCCAGCTGGTGCCGTCTGTAAGTCCGAGGTCTTCTCCCACGTTGTCAAGTCCATCCAGATCAAGGGTTCTTACGTTGGTAACAGAGCTGACACCAGAGAGGCCATTGACTTCTTCGCCAGAGGTTTGGTCAAGTCTCCAATCAAGGTTGTCGGTTTGTCCACCCTCCCAGAGGTCTACAAGTTGATGGAGCAGGGTAAGATCTTGGGTCGTTACGTTGTTGACTGTGACAAGTAAGTTACTGGTTGATCCCACTACTACTTGTTCGCAGATGATTTTATGATAAAAAGATTATATATACATGCTGTCAGGGCTTCGATAGTCCTTGGCTGAGCTCATGTCTTATTTTGATATTCGAATTAACTATACTACTGATCTGTAGACTCTGATATCTTCATAGAACTAGTGCTATGTTTCAATTTCAATTATTTTCGCGCTCACGAATTTATCGGAATTAAAACACTAGAAGCGTTTTGATTTCAATTACCGTTTTGATTTCAATTATCTGCTCTCTTTCACGCTCTAGAGGGTATACAGCTCTGAAATTATCATATAACGCTTTTATAGTATACCGGAATCATCCTAGAAAGTTATAGCTTGAATGGGTCAACCGTTGTCTTTAAATCTTGTCTGAGAAATGTGCAATGTAGGTAGTCTACTTACACTGTTGTTAAAATGTTGCAAACACTGAAGTATTAGCTGTATCTAGACCGGATTATCCTAGTGAACTATTTATACTATGTTATAGAGGTGTATTCAATGTAAATAGCTCATATAACTAATCTGTAACCATTTTTAAGCAGGAATGCTAGCTAGAGTTGACTAAAGCCCTATAGTCGTCGTGAACAAATCTGTCAACTTTTGGCCCGCAGATCAATTGATAAATTTTATATCATGTATTATGGGCTAAACAGTGTATTCAATCCTGAGTTATCGAGTCAAAGAAACGCATACACAGCCTCTGAACAGCTTAATTCATGTCAAATCAGAGTAATCATTAGTGATCATTGATGCCTCTTGGCTTTTTAAGACTATGGCTGGTGTTCGGGTTTAATTAGACACAATATCACTAGGCCGTGGGCTTAACGGATAGACTACGTTAGTCCACGGTTATGGCACTTGTGAGCCTTCGAATACTGCATACAACGTCGTTACAATATACCTTCAAACATATATCAGATTATATATTATATATACTTGATGAAAAGGCAGCTGATAAATATGTAGCACTGCCACAGTTCTTCTAAGGGTGCTCGATGTCACTACACTTCTCACCCATCTAAACTTCGGCTTTCTTAGCACTCTCATTATTCGCACAACAATGAATCTCTCTTTGGTGATGCTCACATAGTTTTGTATATGCCCTCTTTCTCTTGAAGCAAGAACACTAGCTGGTTGTGCACGTCCCCTTTAGACAGTTGCAACCCACAGAGGTGGCGTTGAATGCTTCACCTATCGTCTGTTCTGGTGCACTCACTGGCGATACCTTACGTCTTTTGATAGGCACAGCATCAGGTTGTAAAGCATTAGCGAGCTCTCTGATCGTGTCAGTTCTGTCTGTGTCAAAAATTGGCGCTGAGTCACTTGTCACTGGGAAGAGCTCGGTTTCTCACGACGGGTTGTGAGATCACACCGAGCTTCGTCTTTACACGGTAAGCGACTGTACCATGTACATGGATGTGTTCCACAATACCTCTTTGGATTCTCTCAGTCAATGCATTAGGAAGATCATCTTTTGGAATGGCAATGTAGACGGTAGAGTGTACCGGTAATACCACCTGGTCCTGTGGATCCATGAAGGGCTTGGAAGTGAGAGGTTTGCGATCAGCTGTGTTTATTGAACCCATCTTGGCAGTGTAGTTCTTCACGTTGTTTGAGACAATCTCCATTGTGGCGCTGTCCTTGGTGAAAACGTCATCGAATGTGTTCAAATCTCCTGATATGTGAGACAAGTTCTAGGACTCGACCATGTCTTTATCCTCGTCATCGCTAGAGTCTGAAGGCTCTAATCTTCCCAGCAACCTCATATTCTCTGTACTATCCTCTCAGGAGTAGGAACGTGAATAACCTGTGTCATTCTCATCGTATAGCGTAAAGTGGAGCTGGTAGTCGATTCGATCCAGTGTGTAGTAAGTTGATTGATTCTGAAATTTCTACAAGTGTTTTATTTTCAACAACAGGCGTGAAGACCGATAAATCTTCCACCGGAAAAATGATCGAAATCAAAACGTTCAATCTCAGTGTTTTATTTGCAATCAATTAACATCGTGCAAAATTAATTAGGGAGGATTGGCTATCGAAATTTGTAGAGGTTTTGTGCATAAAATATGCAAGTTCTCGTCCGTAAAAGGAAACTCCGCTTTCGCGAGCGGAGTTCGAGCTTCGTGAACAGCTTCCCGTACGAAAATTTCGTATGGCAAACTCCTTCCCTTTAGGGTAAGTCTTCGATGACGTTGCCCTGGTAACACCTGTCGATCTGAGTCATGCGACTCCAAAGCTTCAAGTTGACTACGGTTTTCTTGAAGTTCACGAAACCTATCGTCTTTTCGTAGTAGCCAAATCAGCCCTAATAGGCAACTCATACAAAGGTCGCGCTTTTTCCTTCTTTGGAAGGTTATGCAACTACAAAACCAGCACGAATTTCGATAGCCAATCCTCCCTATTGAATTCAAAACGCTTCTAGTGTTTTAATTCCGATAAATTCGTGAGCGCGAAAATAATTGAAATTGAAACATAGCACTAGCCAGCTTATACAATCATCACTCATTTCTAGGCTGTTTTACTTCTGCCTGATCCACCGTAGCTGTGTTCTCAACCTGATCAAATGATCTCTTCTCGCCGATGGTTGCTTCAACGGGAATAGCAACAGCAGTGGCAGCGGCTGTATCCGCCTTGAGAGGCACCTCTGACCCAACAGAACTCGTATCAACGGTAGCCTCTGCAAAGTCCTGGGTGAGCAGTCTGTTCAGCTCTTCATCGTCAATGACTTTCTGGGCATCTTCACCGACATCTGGTGTGTTCTCTCTGGAAAGAGACTGAAGCATCTTATCAAACTCAGGGTCATTCAAGTCCCCACCAAGGAAGGACAAATCAGGATTTGTGGATGGCGCAGCGGTGTCATTCTCAGATTTCACTGGAGCAGGCGCAACATTTAACGTGGATGTAGTCTCAACCGGCTTTGTGATTTCCTTAGGGGCCTCCTTGACAATGCCCTGCACTGGGGTAGAGGCATACTCCTCCCTGCTGTTTGTGGTTGGCTGACTCGATGCACTGGAACCCATCACATTCTTAATGGTGTCATTCACTACTTGTGTTCCCTGTGATGGTGTTTGGGAAGTTCCACCAACACTCTGAGGTGTTTGAGTAATCGTAGAAGCAGCAGCAGCAGCAGCAGCAGTAGCAGGTTGGGCCTTTGGCACAATCGAAGGCACTTCAACCTCAACTTTCAAGGGCGAAGCAGTCACAGGTACAACAACAGTAGACTTAGTCTCCACAGTCGATGATGAAACAGCAGCTGGAAGATCACTCTTTGGAGGCACTGGTGTAGACACAGAGTTGATGTTAACTTGTGGAGAACTCACAACTTCCTTACCCGGGTATGGGGTAGACTGAGCAGTGATTCCTGTAGAATTGGCCACTGCACCACTCGCAGAAGAAGGCATAACGGCAGTGGCCGACGGAGCAGGAGCAGGAGCAGGAGCAGAAGCAGGAGCAGGACTTGATCTCTACAGATCTGGAGCTCCTTGTAAACCTGATGGCGGCTTCACTGACTCAACATTCACCGGGTTCTCAGGTTTTGGAGTAGGCTGAAAGGCAGTGGATGCTGCAGAAGAAGTTGCAACAGCTGAAGACACATTTGTGGGTTGTGACAGTTGCTACTGGAGTTGTGGAGTAGCAGCGGGTGCATCAGCAACAACTGAGCTACCTACCACCTGCGAAGTAGCTGGCGCAGGCGATGTAGAAACAGCTGGTGCAGTAGGTGGAGCAGTAATAGTTGGTTGGACAGCCGCAGGCAAAGCTGTGGACCCAGGTTGCACAGGATTAACTGTAGGCTGAGCAGTTGGCTATGGGGGTTGCGTTGGGGCGGGGGCCTTTGGAACAACTGGTGCCTTCGGTTGCTGTGCTTGAGTTTGCTTAGGCTGCTTAGCTACCCTTGGAGTAGCAGCCTTCTTAGTCTGTGGCTTTGGTGGAGCAACATGTGGTGTTGACACAGGAGTTGAAGCTCTTGTGGTTGCAGTAGATGGAGTAACACTCAATGGAGCCTTGATTCTTCCATTAGTGACTTTGTAAGTAGCAGCATTTAAGGCAACAGTCAAGATCTTAGTCAACTGCTATGGGTTCGTATCAATCAAAGTGGTCAAAGGATCTGATGTAAGACCTTTCGCCTTGGCAGCTGAGTTGACCTGAGCAATCGTCATGGCGATAGCCTGTGTCAAAATGGCAGAGATTGTTGGTTTATCCACTATGTTTCTCAAATCCTTAGACAAGAGAACCAACTGTTGCTGGAGATGCGCCAGTGCCTTCTTGGTATCAGCACCGAGAGCAGCAGGACGTGGTTGGTTGGTTTGAGCAGGAGTAGGCTTAGTAGATGATGTTGGAGTAGTGCGACGATTAGCTGCAAGCTGTTCCTGTATGCTTGGCGACTTCACCTGCACAGGCAGTTGTGACTATACAGGGTTCTGTTGCACCGTAGGGACAGGGGCTGAGCTTTGTTGAGGAACAGAGGCGGGCTGTTGATCGAGAGTCACAAGAGGCTGTTGGGATGAAACTTGACTCACCTGCGCCTGACCAATTGCCGCCGGTTCTTTAAGCTGCTGCGATGACGCTTGTGCTGGTACAGTTGATGCCACAACCCGAGCCTGATTCTGGATTGGAGTGATAGAGGGAAGAGCACCAGTAGGCTTCGGCAGAGTTGAGCTTCCGGCAAGACTTGTTTGACCTTGTTTCAACAACTGATCCTTCTGCAGCTATTCCGACTTAAGCGCAGCTGCTTTCGCCTTTGCAGCAGCAGCAGCCTGTTGCTTCTTCTTGGCCTTCTCCTTCTCTGCACAATACTCCTCATCCAAACCCCACAACCAACCTTTACCCTCCTTGGAGACTTTTCTGAACGCCTTATTCAGAGACAAGTTGTGTCGTACTGATGATTGCCAACCGTCTGGGCAGTACTTGTAGTAAGGGAAGAGGTCTCTTATGGACTTGTAGATCTCGGCCAAAGACATTCCTCTTGGTGTACCATGGGTCTTCAAGCAAGTGGCAATGAGATTCGAGTACGAGCAATTAGGCTTAGTTCTGTACTCTTCAGGGATCTCTTCCAGTGTGTAGACTTTCTTTGGTGGCTTGGGAGCTCTTGGTGGCTTCTTTTCCTTGGTTGGCTTCTTGGTAGTCACAGCTGATGTAGAATCATTGGTAGAAGCGGTGGCAGTCGTTGTTGATGCAGCGTTAGTGGGTACCACACCTTCAGGCTACTCAGAACCTGCAACTGCTGGTTTCACATCACCCGTTAATGGCTTATCTTCTTTCTTCTCGGTAGCATCGATGGATCCTTGGTTGGTATAGAGAGTACTTTTCAAGTTGACTGCATCGGAAGGATTGA
Source organism: Petasospora meyerae (assembly GCA_030462915.1). Taxonomy (NCBI): domain Eukaryota; kingdom Fungi; phylum Ascomycota; class Saccharomycetes; order Phaffomycetales; family Wickerhamomycetaceae; genus Petasospora; species Petasospora meyerae. The sequence goes on along the minus strand of JAKVQR010000233.1, from coordinate 20,828 downwards.
GTGGTTTCGAGGGACTTTCTCCCTTTTCGGTGCTGTTTGCACCGGGCAGAACAAATCTGAAGACAATCTGACCTATCTGAATCTTTGCCTTGTTGGTCAAAGGAACAGTTGCACCTCTCTCAACAAAAGTTTCATCCACAAATGCACCATTTTTACCTTGGATAGACAACTCAAATCTCTCCGTTCCGAAATTGTAGAAGATCTTTGCGTGCTTTCTGGAGATAGCCTTTGATGCTCCAAGATGTACATCAACTGAATGGGACTGATCATTCTCCGACTTTCTTCCCAGAATCACTTGTAGCGTTTGAACGTAGAAGATAAAGTTCTCAAACTCTAATCTTGCGTACGCTGACACTTTGGCACTACCATTTGACGACTCAGACCTTACCGTTGTGTCATCGGATTTTGCCGATCCAGGGACTGTTGCAATGGCAGCCTCTTTCTTCACTGTGGTTGATGTATTTCCTGATGGAAGATGCAGTTTTGTAGGTGGGTTGGCTGGCTTGAAAGGCTTCACTGTGTCTGGCTTGGGCTGAGCTTTAATGGCCTGTTGTACTGACTGAGAAGCGGGTGTGGAGGCAGTGGTTGGAGCACTGTCAGTATGCGTTGCTGGTGATTGTCTTTGGTTTTGATTTTGACTCTGGGTGTCTGGAAGATGTAGAATTTGAGATGGTGCACCTGTTGTTGGTATTGAAGCGACAGTGGATGGCACTTGACTAACTGGTTGAGCTCCAGATTGAGACACGTTCTCGCTTGTCGGTACTGCTGAGATCTCTGGTATCGTTTCGTCCTTGTCGACAATTTGCTGTTGTAAAGTTGACAACGGCGCAGCAGGTGTTTCCATAGATGGCTCCTCAACCTTGGGGGTGATGTCTGAAGACGACGATACGGCCACAGGTACTTGATGAAGTTGTAGCGAGTTGGAATTATTGTAAGAGCTTGCCGAGTCAGGTGTGGAGTCCATCGACAAAAACGACTCCAGTTGACTGACTGGAATCTCAGTCATACTTGTTGTCTCCCTTGGGTGTGTAGACGGGTTAATTGTTGTGATGTAGCCAAACTCACCACGGTGGCTAGGTTATATGTATACGGGCACCTTATTGGTGTGATCAGAAGGTGACAAAAAGGAAATGCTTCCACGAGGGAACAGTTCACCAAGGTGGAAACGAAGTTGGATAGAGTGATGTGTCCTCTGGTGAATGTAAACAAAGGAACAACAACGAAGCCTTTAAGCGGTAGGTGAGGCGCTTGCTCTAACAGCAATGGGGATGACTTCAGTGAATGCAAGTCGATAATAGTGAGCACACGGCTTCGTGCTTTCTTTTTGGACGTGGCGGGTGGAATTGGCAAACAGGGAAACGGTTGCTTTGTATCTCATCCTCCAGGTTACACATCTCTGCTTATGTTTCTAAGTCTTCAAATTTTCTTAATTAGGAGTGCGCGAACCAATCTTTATAGCACATAGATAGCGCGGGGTGATGAGGTAGACATAGTGCCTCACATCTATAAATTGGTATACAGACCACTTTAAATATTGGCGAGGTTCCATTGTCGAGTGCTGTTACCTTGCATATATATGTCAATAGTTTCAATCATCTCACTAGGCAAGCCTTCCAATTGTATGACAGTCTGGAGAAAAGGGGTTCATGGTTCCTCAGTTCCTCAGTGCTCACGGATCACGGATCACGGATCACAACAGACCACGTCGATAGATCAAAAGTCCAAGAACTAAAAATGGGAAATACACGACCTTGTGCAGTAGATCCATACCGGTGTTGATGTACGGTTGTGTCAAAAAGGCGTATTCATCATGAAGGCGAACAATTCGGTGAAGAACAGTACAGGGGTCTGAAAGAGACAACAGCAAGGGCGTGAAAGGGCAGATGTTCCCATCCCACATATTCCAGATGATAAGTACACTAGGAGGTCTTGGGAATTGGTTGGGTGACTCCAGTGTACCTCCAACCTTGGTGATGCAAACAGTGACTAACGGATAGAGAGAGTTAAACGACAGATGCTTCAATCTCCGTGAACGAGATCGGCCACCATGATCAGACGGAAACCAATATCATGTAAACGGTTAGCAAACCAATCCCCATTTCCATAGTCGATCACATATATGAGACCTTCATCGAAAGTTCAAAACGGCCAATGCCATTTGATGAGGATTCAGTGTGGAGTTCATGTGCGGACTTCTGTGTGAGATCGGTAGTCAAGGACCGCTCAATTGTGAACCTGGTACGACAATACGGTCGATCGCTGTCAATTCATCGTGTCCAGCCGAATGGGTTATGGGTTTACCAACGTTTCTTTAACGTCTGTGCAATCTAATAGCTATAGTGACGAACCAATGAGGTCTCGGAGAAATGTGGCAGCGACTATATGGGCCTCCCTTTTTTTTTCTTTTTCCTTGGACGTGTACGATAAAGGTCTCGGTAACTCACTCGGGGATGCACTAAAAGAGGTGCCGAATTGTTCCTGGTTGATCTCACAAATCAAGGACGCCTTCACCCAGATTGGGCAATAGGATAGTACAAATAGTAGTAAACAGATCCATTATCCTGTGGACAATTATATATACATCATTCTTCTGTAAAAACTGGTGATTTGACCTTCATAGTACCAACTTCAACGCGTTAAAGCCCTCTCTCAAGTACCGCCCAGATCGAAGGAGAACGTCGTGTTTAATTCGCTACTTCCGACCTGTTAGGGGACACATAGCTGATCTCCATGGGGGATGGCATTGGGTGAAGGAACAAGCCGAACATTGAACAAAGCATTGGTGAAAACGTATCAGGAAAGTATTTAGTACCATCATTATACACGTAACATACCTTAAATTGAATCACATCATCAAAATTTGCAGGTCCCACCATATATCTAACACCCTGAACGCGTTTTAAACACATCCGCCACACCCTCGGAACTCTGCCCTAACTGCCCAATCGCATTCGACAATTGCACCGACGCGAAATTTGTCGAAAAATTTCTCCCCGCCCAGTATAAAAAAGACGCCCATTTCCCTCAAATTTCCCAATCGCACCCGCAACCAACGGCCCTCTCCCTTCTCTTTCTCCTTTGAAGTAAGAATCCAAATCTCCAAAAATGGCTGACCAGAAATCTTCCTTCTTCGTCGACTTCATGATGGGTGGTGTCTCCGCCGCCATCTCCAAGACCGCTGCTGCTCCAATTGAGAGAGTCAAGCTTCTTATCCAGAACCAGGATGAGATGATCAAGCAGGGTCGTCTCGCTAAGAGATACGACGGTATTGTCGACTGTTTCAAGAGAACCTCCGCTGACGAGGGTGTCGTTGCCTTCTGGAGAGGTAACACCGCTAACGTCATCCGTTACTTCCCAACCCAGGCTTTGAACTTCGCCTTCAAGGACAAGTTCAAAAAGATGTTCGGTTTCAAGAAGGACGAGGGTTACTGGAAGTGGTTTGCCGGTAACTTGGCTTCCGGTGGTCTTGCTGGTGGTTCTTCCCTTTTGTTCGTCTACTCTTTGGACTACGCCAGAACCAGATTGGCCAACGACGCTAAGTCCGCCAAGGGTAACGGTGAGAGACAGTTCAACGGTTTGTTCGATGTCTACAAGAAGACTTTGGCTTCTGACGGTATTGCTGGTCTTTACAGAGGTTTCTTGCCATCTGTTGTTGGTATTGTTGTCTACAGAGGTTTGTACTTCGGTCTTTACGACTCCTTGAAGCCAGTTTTGTTGACTGGTGCTCTTGAGGGTTCCTTCTTGGCCTCCTTCTTGCTCGGTTGGTGTGTTACCACTGCTGCTTCTACTGCTTCCTACCCATTGGACACTGTTAGAAGAAGAATGATGATGACCTCTGGTCAGGCTGTTAAGTACAACGGTGCCTTCGACGCTTTCAGAAAGATTGTCGCTGCTGAGGGTGTCAAATCCTTGTTCAACGGTTGTGGTGCTAACATTCTCAGAGGTGTTGCCGGTGCCGGTGTCATCTCCATGTACGACCAGTTGCAGGTTATCTTGTTCGGTAAGAAGTTCTAAGTTGACTTTCTTTGATCGTTCATTGATAGACTTTAATATTCCCCCAATCATGTTTGTACAGGTTATAAAACAATCTTGTAACTATCCAAAAAGACTTGTGCTGTAGTGGTGGGTCTCTGGCTCGTATCTGCGTGTGAATCTACGAAAGTAGAGATCTTCTAGACCTTAATCAAGGAGATGACTTCGCAATTGGGATCCCGAAGTGAATGATCTGTCATTCTGAACAACTGGGTATGTGTCTTTTGCAAATCTCACGGCTCTGCTGAGGACATCCGAGCCGATGGTAGCGATGTACCCCCGGTCCCTTATTTCCACGGCCTTCTATTGTAAATAAGAAGCCTCCCTTGTTTGCCAGTGCGGTATCAAAGTGCCTCGCATCATTCAGGTGTATCTAGTCTCAGATGTTCCTGTTTCCCCCCTTTGAAATCGACTTCATGGACTGTATAAGAAGGGTCCTATCTCCACCAACTAAAAGTCTCAACTTGCTCGGAAGTGAGCCTCCTTTCCTCAACTTTCTTGCGCCTTGTTTCGGCCGAGAGAGTCACTTTTCGGGAGATGGGCGTGTAGTCGGAGGCTTCGGCTCGGAAATACTCGTTTGTCCGAGGCACTTTTTTCCCCCGAGCAGTGCATCACTGACTCTTGCGGTGTTTTTGGCACTTTTCATATATAGTTTGAACTTTGGACAGTTTCTTGCAGTGCATCTCCATAAGGTGGAAGCAGTGTGTTCCTGTTTTGAGACAATAAAAGGGCGAACAATAGCTGTTTGAGTTCTTGAGACTTGAAATCAACTAGCGGCCTTCATCCTGTTTTGGCTTTTACATTTCATCACCACTAACGGATATACTGTAACTCTTCGGGTTTAACGGGGAAGAGTACCATCTGCATCACCGATACGTTGAATTACACATCACTGCAAGTTGCTTACAAACTGAGACCCATCTCAGCGCAAAGTTTATTAATAAAAGGTGAAGCTGCCACCTGTTTCTCGATTTGAACACCATATATTCTGTCTCGTCTTTTGGTTTGATTCCTGGCTTGCGCTATGGTTTACAAGCGCAACGCCCGTACAAAGCAACAGCAACTGTCATCACCCCCTGATATGTCGTCAATACCAAGTGCCACCACGATGTCATCCACGTCTTCCTCTAACTCCAACGTGGACCTGAAACCACATTCACGTCGTCGAATCTCCAAAGCGTGCAATTACTGTCGTCATCGCAAGATCAAGTGTAATGGTCAAACGCCATGTGCCAATTGCAAGAGCCACGAAGTTGAATGCAAATACTCATAGACGTTACAGAGAAAGAAACGCACACGGAAGGTGACGAAGAAACTCACGTTATAGGACTTACAGGCTCGTGTGGAGATGATGGAAGAGAAGATTGACTTGCTGAATGACAAGCTGAGTGTGGTGGTGGAGGCCTTGTTGAAGCAGAGCAAATCCACAGGGTCGAGTGCCGTATCAAAGAAACTTAAGATGTTGGATGAAGGTGGTCAACGGTTCTCTGAAGATGAGTCACAGTTCGATGAAGAGGATGATGAAGATGAAGATGAAGATGAGTTTGATGAAGACAGACACAGCCTAGTGTCGAGTGAAGAACACGCTGGTTTCAATGACGAGGATAAAGAGTCGATTGACAGAGCCAGTATAATGACCCCACCAGATGACCAGTTCACATTCCCAGTGGCAGTTGATACTTCGTCTAATTACATGATGGGATTTGAGGTTGATCCTTTGGGAAGTTTGAATGACCAATTGAACATAATGGAGCAAAAGATGTCCCTTTCATTGGATACGATGAATCAAATGGTTGGTCAACAGATGGATATGGAGCCTATGAACAACATTATGAGCTACAGATGAAGGATTTTAGTTTGACTCTTTTTATTTGTTTTCCCTCTTTTTTCTATGGATGATTGATGAGTTATGGTATACACGATAAATATGATATATGTGCTTAGGTCACAGTTATTTAGTAGACCTCATCGAATATGGATATTGACATGCGAGCTTCTTCTAGTGATGACCTTTGGACTTGGTGATTCTTCATCGCTAACAAGGTCCGCATATGAGGTGAAGTTTAATCTTGACTTGTCTGAGAGGTCCACATGATCTTGTGTGTGTGTTTGTTGGTCATTGTTACTCGTACTCGGGATTGACTCTGTAGAGTGGTTGTGATCACATTGGGAGAAGCATCTAACACAGAAACTGTTTGTCCTCTTACGCCCACTGTACACAATCTCCACATCGCTGCATGTCTATTCATCCAGCTCGCAGGCAGCATCCAGCACTGGTGGCACCATTGATTCTTGTTGTAAATGAGGGATCGAATTGATTGAAGAGAACGAGTGGGACCTGGAATGCGGTGGGAGTTGTACGGACCTTTCGAAGATTGTGGAGTCCAATGGGCAAAATGTCTATGGGAAGGTCTCTGTAGACTCTTTGTGGTCGATTTCTGGGGAGCCAGTTGATTTGCTTGCGTGGAGTGACGTTGACTCTGTGGCGTCATCTGCTGGCGTAAGTGGATCCTATGAAGGGGAAATGTTCCTTGGGACAGAAGGGGTGGCAATCATCTCCGGCTTTGTACTGGGTAGTAAATGCAGTTGCTATAGTCTTTTGCGTAGTGAACGTTGATGTTTCTGCAACTGTGAGAGCATAATGCTTTGCTGTTGTAGTGTAAATGTAGGTGACATAGCTTAGAGCGATAACACGGCACTGAGAGTGACTTTATATACAGATCAGCTCTAGGTTAGAGTTGTCTCATAAATGGCAGAGTTTTGGTCACATATATATGTTGTTTCCCAGGATTCATAAGAAAGTTCCGTGATGATTATGTAGAAATTGGACGATTTGCAGAGGTTTGAGGGCATGGCAGGTCATTAAGGGGTCGGGCCCACATAAAGTGAGGTAGCCGCGATGGAGTTTGTTGGGTGAGAAAGTGGAGTGTGCACGCAGAGAACATGCAGCCCGGGTTAGATCGAAGCCCGTTCTAGAAGGGTGTGTGGAAGCACTTGAGTTCAGCCTATGGCAGGATAGATAGCATTTCATTGGTCCGACTATACTACAAACATCGTTGAAGTGCCCTTGGCTCTTTAGATTGATGCTAGTTGTGGCTTTGGTTGGGGAGTACTAACCTGATCTACCGGGAGTGCTCACCCGCCAAACTACAGCTGCTGGAGAAAAACCACACCACTATATATTCGGAGGAGGACGGGATATGTATATACCAATTCACATATACCCTTCTCGTATAAGACTTGCTACTAGTAGAAGGAGAACAGACTTGCAATAAGATATGAGATCCTAATATGGTGGAACTCCTATCAACCACTACCCACTACCATCACTCCTTCATGGTGTATATCGTATCCACTTGACTGGCCTGCGGTGCGGATCTTCACTATGACGTCATCCGGAATTGGTAACATAGGCACGCTCTCCTGAAGGCGACGTCGTAACTTGTAAGAACTCAACTCCAGTAGAATCAAACTGTTAATGTAGGAGGAGTGGGCGATGAACTTATATATGTACTGTCTGGGCAATAAACGCTCAACGGGCCTGATACATAAGACGCCGCTGTCAAATTAGCCAACTTTATAATTTGCCGGTGTTCTCGGCCCAGATCTCAACCCGCCTGCTCGTCAACTTGTCAAAAAGGTTCCTAGATAGTAGATAGGCACAACTATAGTGTCCAGTACCATTGGCCAATATTGGATGCTATACATAGACATCTGCTAGCGATTTGGTTGATGAGTGTTGTTTAGGAGACTCCACAGGTACGATGCTGTTCGAAACTATAGCACATCTCCATCATGAGTTCGTTCAGCTATGGAATGCGCCGGACGAGGTGGGGAATGTTGGATATTCTGGAATGTGATCATGTCGAAGTCGTGATATTGAGTAAACCTATACCCGCTACGCTATTAGATTGAAGATTGTGGAGTAAGGTTGACTTAGGACTACACTAAGAGACAAGTAGAGTCAGCAGACGTGGCGTCTTATTTCAGCTTGATTCCAGTATACAGCGAGTGGTCGATCTGATGCTGGCGAGGTCCAAGGATCGCCAAAGTTCGACGTTATCAAGGGGTCGATCGCATTCTCCGCCTGAAAATCATGTAGCAAACGTTATGCAATTTACTGAAATCTCATGCAAGGAGCTGTTTCCCAGAAAGGTGGCATAATGTTATTCAACCATCTAATTGATCAACAAGTTTCTATATATATCACCCTTGACACCTGGGCAACGATGAAGTACTAATTCGTAGGAACTCATCTGTGACGGTTATAGTCACAACCTCGAAGTAAGGGGGGATGGCTATGCGCATTACTCTTCGCTACCTGGTGATATTATGAGCTGAGTTATCCACCCGAGCTGATATGCACCTTGCATGTCACAGAGAGGCACAGGGGATGAGGATTAATGTCTGCATACCACTGGAAAACCGTTGGGTGTAGCCTTGTAGATATAAAGAAACCACCGTGTCCGCAGTAGCCCATCTTGATCTAGACCTGAAAGGGTCACACAGTCTTAGCTCAAACACTATCCCTGCTCATTAACAATGGAGAAACCTCACGTATCAATGGGCCATCAACGCCGTAACACCCCAACCATGTTGCGCAAACCTCCACCTTCAACACCAACGACGTATTACTCTCCACTCTCTGACTCAGGAACACTGAAGACAGACTCAAGAGACTTCTCACAACAACTTGATCAGATATTTGACAAACTGGACTACGATAACGCACCATTCTTGGTGCTATCAACAGCAGAATACGAAGAAGAGAACGACGACACAACGGACTGTGATGGGATTTCACTTGGCTCTTACTATTTCAACGGGAGTAGTCCAATGAAGCTCAGCGGTAGCAGACAACACAACAGATCCCAAGACCTATCTGATACTTTCCAGAAGCTACAATTGGAGGATGATGGATGTACCATAGAATAGAAGGAGCCCGAAGACATCAAAGACACGGACGTCATACAGAGAGTGAGACACTCAACCAGTGTGGACTTCTACTCACTGAGCGCTCTTACCAACAGGGGTGAACCATTCCAATTCTCGCAACTACGTGGGAAGTACGTCCTGATAACTAATGTGGCATCCATGTGTGGGTTCTCATGGCAGTTGAAATTCTTGAGTGAGTTATAGGGGAAGTACCACAATGACGTTGTTGTGCTTGGATTCCCTTCCAACAGTTTCTACGAGGAGTGGCTGGGGGCAGAGAAGGCAGAACAGTGTTACAAGACCATGTGGAATTGTAAGTTCCAGATCATGGAGAAAGTGAAAGTCAACGGGAAGCAGACCCATGATGTGTTCAAGTATCTCAAGGGAAACAAGAAGGGAGTATGGGGTACAAAGGCGGTGAAGTGGAATTTCGAGAAGTTCCTCATCAACAGACAAGGGGAGGTGATCAGACGGTACTCAACACTAAAGTTTCCATCGAAGATTATGAAGGATCTGGATAACATCTTGTTGGATGAGAAAGCGCTATAGAAGCTGGGGACTAAATGGATGGTGAAACTTGATCGTGATACAGTTACTACACCCGCTAATCGGTTGAGAACGGCAATGACCATGTGAACGCTCATATATACGAATGAATTATGATACTGATCAGTACTCAGCACTAATAACTATATGATATCCACGATCAGATTCAATATTATAAGTACGAATAATGTAACATCAAGCGAGTAATAGATGAAGCCCCTAAGTTGATTAGTTGACTAATCCCTTATGTCATCGCTGTTAAAAAAAAAACCCACCAAGGAATCTTCAAGCCATCAACAGCACACAAACTGAACAAAACATAAAAATCTCGAACTTTAGACCTGAACACTCACCACAATGTCGTCTTTGAAAGCTGTGGAGAAGAAGAAACGTACAGTGTTCAAACCCCTACTGGAGAACCCCTTCCCGCAAGCACAGTTCCCCATCATCGAACCTCAAACACAACAATCACTTCTAGAGTTCTTACTCTTACTCTTGGACGAGATCAGCAAATATAACGACAACAAGAAACACTCCAAGGACATCCCAGAGCCACCATGTTTGCCTCATATGACGTTTGGCTTCAACTCTACCGTCCAAGCACTCGAACATCAGGCCCGTGGAGAGTCACGAACACCGTCGAAGTCCACGAAGAACAAGAAGGAGAAGAAGCTAATCACACTGGACTATATTTTTGTATGTAAACCAGACATACAACCACAACTTCTCATACAGCAGTTCCCGCTACTGGCATACATTGCTTCGAAGAACCACAAGGTGAAATTGATACAACTTCCAAGAGGCTCTATGGAACGTATAAGTGACAAGTTGGGGACCACAACATCGGGGATCGTCGGATTGAATAAGTTTGAGGGGTTGTCAGCAAGTTTTCTACAAATACTAGAGAGTGTGCCGGAAGTGGAAGTCCCCTGGTTGGAGAGAGTTGAATGGAGGGACTTGAAAGTCAAGATGCTCGAGACTACTGCGCCTATCAAGAGTAAAGTGCCGAAGAACAAAGTAACGAAGTGATGAATACACATCATAGCATACGAGCAACGTTTCTTGCAAATCTCAGAGAAGTAGTGCAGAGTCTGTTGATGGGTGGTGTGCACCGGACAGGTCTCAAAGTGTGGTACTGTCGAGTCTGAATTGCTGGCTTAGCATGTCTCCACTTCACCACATCCAACAACTGCCTATCAATCTCTGGAGCATCAAACCTGAACCATTCCTGGAACTCGTTGTGTAAGACGTGTTCATCCAAAGAGACATCCAGTGCGTTGATGTAGAGCAGTGACTGTGCTCTGGTCATACCCACATACTGCAATTTACGATCCTCAATGTCACCGGAGCGCAGTTTGTCACCACTCAGTAAGAACACAATGGGGAACTCAAGTCCCTTAGCAGAGTGGATAGTAGAGATCCTGATGCTGTCTTTCAGTTGCGTTGCGGGTGCTCTGTCCATGTAATTCTGTAGGAAGTACTCAGCAACACTCAACTCCTCGGGTTTCAACAATGTGAATATCTTCAAGTTCTCGTAGAAGTCCAACAACTAGCGAGTCACATGGGATTTGTCAACCTCAGTCTTGACCTGTTTCTCCACTTTTCTTCTGAGTCCTAGTTCGTTTGCCACGTTGAGTAGGTTGGTCATGATGCTCTGTGGGTCGTGGAAATTAATGGAGTGTCTTGTGTCCTCGATAGTTGTAACGTACTCCTTGAGACTCTTCGGCTTCAATGTCTCCTTGTTCATCAAGAGGTACTCGTACAGTGGAATGTTCTCCTTGTTAGCCTCCATTTCCAGTCTGGTAACCATTACTGGCCCAACACCTGCCAACAGCTTCAGAGTGCAAACCACCGACCAGTGTGCCTTGGATGGTCTGTAAAGCACATTTAAGTAGTTGATAAGATGTCCCAATTCGTTCTCCAGCCACGATGGTGTCGAGCTAAGTTTCACGTAAGGCAACCTGTGGAAACTCAATAGTTTTGAGATCCGTTCCAGATCAGCATTAGTCCTTGCCAATACTGCAATGTCTCTGTACTAGATCTCGTTGTTTGATTGAGAAGTGAGTCGGAGGATCTCATCAGCGATGTATTGACATTGGTCATCCATGGATGTGAATGCTGTAAGGATTGGTTTCACGCAGTCGGGACGAGAGGAGGTCAATTGACGTGTCACACGGAGGATTCTCTCAGATGCAGATAGAATCTGTGGTGTGGATCTGAAAGAGTTGTTGGTCTCAATGATGTGGACGGGTTTGAATTCATGGAGGCGTTTTGTGACAACCTCATTGGGTCCCAGAAACTTGTAAATTGATTGATGAGGATCACCAGCAACAACCAAATGTGCATTTTGAGCTGCCAGTTCAACAAACTCCCATAGATCCTGGTACATGTCCTGGAACTCGTCGACTATGACAACACGGTGATCAAGCTAGACTTTGCCATCTCGGATCAGTTTCTTAGCAAGCCTCAAGAAATCAGCGTGAATAATTGTGTGTAATCTTTCCAGCATCTGTAGCACTTTCTGCAAACTCATTGGGTTTATGCTGAACTGTGTTGCGATGTCCTTGATGGCTTGTTCTCCTCCACCAAGTGCCTTGACTCTGATAATGCACTCTTTCAACTTGTACTTGTTCAAACGACAGAGTTCACTCAAGACCTTCCACCCGGGCTCATCGAGAACCTCGACATCTTCGTATTTCTTGTCGTGCTGTCTCATCAATTCATGACTGAGGGAATGGAAAGTGTAAACGGCGACACGCGAGGCCAACTCTTCACCACATACTTCCACCAACTTTTCACGCACACTGTCCACTGCTCTGTTGGTCATACTCAGCACCAGTATCTTTTCGGGTTCCACCAGCTCGTTTATGATCAAGTGTGAGATTTTATGGACCAGAGTGGTAGACTTCCCACTCCCGGGCCCACTGATGATCTCCAGGGCGGTGTTGGTGTCCATTGGATGTTGGACAATGTAGAGTTGCTGAGATGTTAAATTTGTCATACTGCGAGTGACATTGTGGAATGATGGTGTGATGAGCGGGTTTGGTTGGCTATTTATGTGCTTCAGCTCACACAATTCAAGCTTCTCAACTGTTTGTGAGGTATCATAAGTTCTGGTTCCAGTGTGATTCTGTGACTCGGGGCCACACTTTTTGGATTACGTAGCACTTGCGTGGCAAAAATTATACCCAGCGTACACCAAATTCAACTCGCTTGAGTGTTTTGAAAGACCTTTATATTTAGTGATAGACAAGGATCAACTTCCCTTTCTATGGAAGGTGGTGTCATTTTTGAATGAAGGAAGGCCGCTATGACGTCATACGTTACGAGTTGTTTGTCATTTGACGTCTCCAAAATATGAGAAGCTTCAGAATGTACTGAATCCATAGATTGCCAGTTGCCAGTGCCTGCTGAAGTTTATACTCACTAGACTCCCTAGTGGTCACTGGTCAGCGCTATTTGCACATTCATGTACGAAGTACTTCTCACCTACAAATCCAAATGACTTTTGGGGTAATGAGGATTGCTTACACTGATACCCTGACTCTCGAGTGACTTACAGTACTCAATGACTGTCATGGTGAAGTTCAATCAATCAAAGCACTCGTTAGTCTCATCAGTCCTATAAACAATTTACACCGAAAAAGGCCGATCTTCATGTGAAAAGCGTGTAGTACTAGTCTGTAATAATAATAAATATAGCTGTGCTATAAACATGACATTGGTTGATCTTCTATTGTCGACTGAAACCTCCAGGCTAGAACCCAAGGATCAGTAGTTTGGACACAAACCGTCCGACTTGACAAGTCTATAGATCTGCAGAGTTTCTTGTTAGTATCTGAATCACCAAGCTGTATAATACAATGATAGGACTCACCTCCTGTACGCTGAGACTGATGAACTGTCTGACTTCCAATGCAAGCCAGACTTTCAGCATTGCTAGCTTGTCCTCGTTGTTCAGCAACTGCTAGTCTCTGATTCCAACACGTCTCAAGATTGGGAGAGAGCTATACGGAGATGTTAGTTGTCTGGTATACCATTCAAAACAGCAAACCATACGAACCTTGCGAATAGATCCATCTCTGGATCCAACTGTCTCCCTATGCCCTCCAATAAAAGAATAGCCACAATGACAGAGACGAAGTCTCCCTCCATACGGACATGATGCGATCTCACCATTGCCAACATTTTCTCAAGCAGATCACCAATAGACACTGTTCCAAGCGTGAAGGTTCTCTGTTTGATCTTATCCACTAACCTCTCCACTTTGAGGGCAAATATCTCAGGATCAACGGCAGTTTCGGGTGTCTTGGAGCGTTCAACCATCAATTCACCAGCTCTGTAACCGTCAAACTCAGCCAGTGACTTGAACAGTTCTATGAAGTTGACACGGTTACTTTCGTTGAGCTCCGTGACTAGACCTGCGTCGATGTAACAGATCTCAGGTTTGAATCCCTCATCCACAAGTCTCTTCATCTCCTTGCCCAGTGTTTCCAAGTCATCGTGCTGCTTCAGCATGGTACACACCTGATCACGTTCCAAATCACTCGACAGTATCTCATTACCCAACTCATTGGTTTTCACAAATCTTATGAAAATGTTACCAGGGTGCAAATCTGAGTGGATGAAGTTCTCCATGATCAACATGTGTAGGAAGGAATCGATGACTTTATCACCAAGTTGACGGGCAACCTCTGTAGGGATCTTCTTGTTCACATTCAGTTCAAGCATCTTGGACATCGAGACACCGTTGATATACTCCTCCACAAGGATAGAACGATTTGTGAACTTTAAGTATGGTGTGGGGAAGTTGATGAAGAAATCTTCCTTGTACTGATCCTGGAATTTCTGTAAATTCAGTCCTTCGATTCGCAAGTCCAGTTGAAGATTCATGAGTGTATCGAAATTGGCGACTTCGTCGGGCAGGGAAAGCCACTCCATTGTTGGAATCGTGTTGATCACATCTGCAAAGAACTTCATGATCTTAAGATCTCTTTTGATGGTGGTTGTAACGTTTGGATGCATGACTTTGATGGCAACTCTTTGACTAGGTGCTGGCGTGTCGTTGTAAGCCAATGCTTGGAACCATGTCTTTCTTCTTACTTTCAATGGCTGGAACTCATCTGGGTTGTCAATGAGCTTCTTGGAGAGTGTAGCGAGATACACCTGTGCAATGGCACCAACACCCACTGGCTCTTCCTGGAACTCATCAAAGATCTCGTTGAAAGGAAGGCCACCAAATGAGTCACTGAGAATCCTCTTTGTATAATGGATAGAGTGCTTCTTGGCATTCGAGTGGAGACTTCCCAATTCGTCACAGAACTCCTGTGTGAAGATATCCGTTCTGGAAGCTGCCCACTGACCCAGTTTGATGAACGAAGCACCAGCATGCTCTAAGGCAATTCTGAAACATTTGTACCAGATGAGACAGCCCCATCTCTGGTTCCCATGGTTAGTGTCTCTCTTACCGAACCAGGATATTGGTAAGATGATCAGTACGGGGAGAAACACTAGTGTCAACTCCACAAAACGTCCAATGGTGATGAGTGGTTCCCAGAGGTAGTCGTTGAATGCAAACTTCACACGGTAAAACCATCCAAGTCGGGATTTCAATCTGGACTCTCTATACTGTTTCACTTCATCCTCGAGCTCCTGTTGTGAGGCAATGTATAGCCCATTCTCAAAAGTGTCACCTTTCGGATCGGGCGTCAACCGGGAAGCAGATTCGATCTGTGAAGCGCCCTTCAGCATGTCATTGTGGATCAGATTGTCCTGTTGGCTGATCCCGTAGATGGCTCCAGCGGTGAGTAGTGACACAGCCGAGAATTTGGTTAGCGTGAATTGTGACTTGAATGCCCGTTGGTGGTTTACTATGGAGTGATGAGTGTGAAGGTGTCGTTTCACACAACGGCTGAGAGATGGGCCAGCGAGCGTTGATCGTAGCGGCGCCCATAACGGCTATGTGTGTTTGTATAGCATCCCGTTGTGTAATTAAGCGGAATTGAGCTTCTGTCTAGTGTGGTTGTTGGTGTTGATAGATTTTCTCAACAGCGTTTAACAGGTAGTTTGCTCTGTTTGTTTGAAGCTTGCTTTTTCCAGTACTCGGCCGTATGACGGTGGTCCGTTTATCTCCGCGGTCTCGGATATAGGAGATGACGTGTGAGAGATGATCGTTGCTACAGTACTTGTAGAGTAAGAAACAGATCAGTAGGCTCATTGAAAAAGTTGTTACGATAACTCCATAGTTCCGTCTGGAGATAAGGTTAGTTGAGGATGGCTCACACCTTGCCCAACTCATACACCCCGACAAGAGTCACTGCGAATCCCATGATGGCACCTATCATACATCCGGCAACAAGTCCATGATTCCAACTAGAAGCATCCCAAGTTGTTTTCTGTGAATCTGACTGACTTCTGGAATAACTGAACACCTGCATGTCACTCAAGTCTCCGTCAAGATGTTGATTCAAAAGAAGACTCTGGTACACTGGCTGGAAGGAATCCAGTGACCCATCCTCGTCGATCTCATCCTCCACCAAGGTCCCAATGCTAGATGTCTCAACCATCAAGTCATTTGCTGTATCATATACTTTCGCCTCCGCATTATTTACCATTGCTTTCACTGTGTCCAAATCCGCTGACGAAATGTTGTACATTCTGTGAAGTTTTGCTCTGTCGATGTAGGGTGGTGGATCTTCGTTGTAGTGTTGTGCTTCGACGAAAGCTTCAGAGTTGGGGAACATTATAATGTGAATTCTCTTAATTTTTAAATCAATATCTGTGAATCCATCCAATAAAGATTCAATCGAAGAGATGAAATTTGTTACCTTTATACGCTCTTGAGCGCTCCCAATTGTGGTCTTCCATCTTGCCGCTTGAAATGCGGGGTAAATTCTCAACAGCTGTCACTGAAGGTCATCGAGACTGGAATTGTACAGCAACGCATTACGTTTGGGAGTGCAAATATCACAGTTCAACTCTTCTACTACTTGACAGGCCTTTGCACTTTTGTCAATCAATTTCAGTGTTGACATCCCCATCTTGATCTGCACTCCCATGTCTTTTCCCCTTCATCTGGTCATCGCTAGTTTGATGTGCGACATTCCGGACCGGACCTGCTCATACCAGAATGAAGCAACTTGAGTTGAGCACCCCTTGCACATTTTGTTTTGATGGCGGAAGGGGTCATATGATACCTGGAAAGTTAATACAAAACTTTTGATTCTGTTGGGCTTATATATAATCTCTCACACCTTCATAGAATAGTCTCTCAAAGAGCGTCCCATAGTTTGCCCACAATTTACCGGTACCCCTGAACCATATCACAGTTTCTTCTTGTCCGCTGGTGTTGGCCCAAACAGATCAACCTGATAATCTGAAGATCCAAATTCAACTGAACTATAAGAGCTTTCCAACTTCCTTGAAATATCTGAATATCAAATCACATTCACACCATGGCATTCCACAAATTTGTCTGGAGAAAAGCTAGCAACAGCTCACTGAAGACATCTAGTGCTCTTCAACCCAGTGCTCCATCAGGTCATAATTAGCAACGATCAGAAAGTTTGCCAAACATGAAGTCTAAAACCCACATCCTACATCAGGATGACTTAAGGAAGCCTATGCTAAGAAAATCCAAGAAGAGTTACCATATGGCAATAGTGGATCCACACCAGAGATACTCCTGGGAACACATTGAGCATTGTCCAAACCAAGAGAACTCACTCACCACAAGCAAAGGATTTGGTATCATTAGATCAACTGGGGATGTTATCGAAATGGAGACAAAACTGTATGATGATTCTTGGTGTGATGAGTCTAGCGTTGGCTTGATGAGAACACCGCAATGTGATGTGAGTGATTCCTCAACCGTCTCAACACCACAAGAGTCACACTTCTCAGATCACGTACCTGACAGCAGAGACACTTCAAGAAGTTCTGTGGACTACGCTACTACACCAATGACATACAAACGTGTGGAACCGTATATTGGAGAAGGCAATGAAGTTCTATTAGAGGATGCGATTACTGAAGACATGAGCCGGTTCAGCTTTGAGAGACAAGCAACGTCTTCACCAACACAATGCGGGAGTACTGCAGCCACTTCCAGAGACTAGAAGATGACTGGAATTCCTGTCCAACAAGGACCTTCTTCAGACTTATATCATGCCGGACCCAGAGCAGGAGGAAATAAGTTGGTTGTTCGTGATGATCTACTCGACATGGATAGAAGGTATCTACAGAGCTTGTTGGAAATGGGACCGCCTTATGTCCCACAGCACATTGCACCTGCAGCATAGTTAAGGTCCAAACGTCCCATGGCACTCACCCATGACACTGCCAAAGCTGTTGATCAAGAGAGATTTTCATTTGAAGTACCTCAGTCTCAATAATTACTCGCTATAACTAAATTTAAAAGGTTGAGTATCATGATTACATAATGACTCAATACATTGCTTATATAATAGATCTCGGTGTCCGGGTGTGTGGACATACCGGAATTTAGTGCCACTTCGCCAGTCTGCCAGCGATCAGATTGGCTATTACTAGAGCTTACAAGTCATAATACGAAGGGAAACGTTTGTAGCTCACAAGATACAAGTCTCCCTACATTCATTGAGTCATGTTCAAGTGTAAGTGCTGATCATTGGATTCGCTCAAAGTTTTAGCCACTAACTCACCACTTTAACAGGGAAAACAGGGATCCAGGGAAACTACTCCCTAGCTTCCAACCCGAGCTTCCACTCAGAGTTATGGGCTGTGTACCCTGCTCGTCAGAAATCCACTGATCGTCAAGTCAGTGTGTTCATGTTTGACAAGAAGAAGTTCGAAGCCCTACTGACGAAGAACAATATTATCAAACGTGGTGACAAACAAGTCCTGTCAGATGCTTATGAAGTGCTGCGGAACCAAGTCGCCAATCTCGCCAAGTTCAGACATCCAAACGTCCTTACACTCATTGAACCGCTAGAGGAACACAAGGCATCGTTCTTATTTGTTACTGAGCTTGTAACTGGTTGTTTGAATACCGTTCCGGCAGAAATGGACGATGTGAGTATCCAAAAGGGTCTGTTGCAAGTGGCAAGTGCCCTCAAGTTCGTACATGAACAAGCCAAGATGGTCCACTTGGCGATCCAACCGTCATCCATCTTCATCAACGAGAACTCCGACTGGAAGCTTGGTGGATTGGGCCACTTGCAACCTGTGGAGGTGGAGGACTACTTCGTGCCACAGTACGATCCAAGAATGCCGGGCTTCATCAACATCAACCTCAACTACACTGCACCAGAAGTGGTATACGAGAACAAGATCTCGCCTGCATCTGACATGTTCTCTCTTGGATGTGTCATCTACTACTTGTACAACAATGGTACAGGCTCGTTTATCGATTGCAACAGCTCTACGAGTTACTACAAGGACGAGTATGAAAAGTTTGAGAGGGCATTGAAGCAGAACAATCCTCGTCAACTCTTCAAGAAAGTTCCAGAGTCACTATTCAACATCCTCCCAAGACTTATCGCACGCTATCCTAACCAAAGAGAATCACCCCAGGAGTTTATCGACTCTGATTACTTCAACAACCCATTGGTGAAAGTGATGGTATTTTTGGATGAGTTCCCAACCAAGTCTGACGATGAGAAGCTCATCTTCTTGAAGTCCTTGATCAACTTACTGCCTCTTTTCCCTCAAAGTATCTTACAAAAGAAGGTGTTGCCCATCATGAACGACCTCCTCAAGACTAAAGTGGTTGCGCTTATCCAACCAACGTTGACCATTATCTTACACATCGGTAAGACACTCTCACAGTTGACTTTCCATGACAAGATCTACGAAGTTGTCATTGACGACAAGCTTTTGGCTTATGAAGAGGCTCAGATTGTGCTTTTGGAGAACTTGGACATTCTACAACACAAAGTGAAGAATGACGAGTTCAAGAAGTTGCTGTTAAAGGTCACAGAAAAGACATTGGACCTCAAGAGTAACTTCCAAGTACAGGCAAAGACATTGGAGAGAATGGACATCGTACTGCAATCAGTGGACTTCCCTAATATCAAGAACAACATCTTCCCTAAGATTTGTCTGATCTTCTCTAAGACCACGTCTTTACAGGTGAAACTCAAGGCCATTGAAGCTTTCGTCTTGCTGATCGAGAAGAAGGGTATCGACAAATTCATCATCGGTGAGACATTGCTCCCACTCTTGAAATCCATGAAGACCAGAGAGTTAAAGATCATGGCTGCCGTACTACAAGTGTATAAGTCATCAGCTGCCGTCTTGGACGAAGAAAGTACAGTTGAGCATGTTTTGCCTCAGCTCTGGTCCCTTTCTATGGCATCCACACTCAGACCAAGCTCATACAAGAGCTATATTGATGTGATCAACGACATCTCGAAAACTATCCAGACCAAGCACATGGAGAAGTTGCAGTCATTGGAAGGAAGCAAACCTCCTGAGGATGAAGACGACCAAGAGAAGTTCAGACACTTACTCTATGGTAAAGAGGAGCAGAAGGTTGATGCCTCGATTCAGCCACAGAAACCAAAGACACTCTCTACACAGCCATTGGCACCATCCAACCATTCAACACCAACTACGTCGACATTCTAGAATCGCCAACCGGTACACAAGGTTGAGCCAATGACACTGAAACCTACTAAGCACACCCCAACGTTGCCACAGACCAGCACACTATCATTCGGTGCCACTGCAACACAAACCATCCAACCCAAGGTACGTCAACTACAGACCAACCCTATCCCTGATGATGAAGAGTTTGATGATTTCGTCTCTGCTCCAACCTCTCGTACAATGTCACCAAACACCGGAAGCACTATGACCAATCAGATGGGCAACATGTCGTTCAATAGTGGTATAGATTGGACAGTGGAGGCCTAGAAGGCAACTAAGTCGAATACCACTCCTACATGGGGCACACAACAAACCATGGCTCCTATGAACTCTGGTATGGGTATGAACAGCATGCAGTCGAATACGAAACTGCCTCCAGGATTCGGTGACATGGTCCTCACTCCTGCAAAGAAAGCAGGTTACACTGGTGGATCAACGGGCAACTACGACTTCAATAATAGCGACAGCCTTATCTGATGGCACCTATTCTTTATTTTTCTGTGAATATTATAATCATCTTCTTTTTTAATTCTCTAGGGTACTTCTGAGATCTTACTCGGGAGTCGGCACTAGTCGACGGCACTGGGCAGGAGCCAAAGCCGAGAGCCGGGATCACAGGGAACGGGATGATGAAATTTTCAGAATGCGCGTAGATGTCCGCCACCTGTGGGTAGGCGCACAACTAG
>JAKVQR010000232.1:0-44826 GCA_030462915.1 Petasospora meyerae | reverse complement strand
AACAATCTGATCAATACTTATAGGTGATCAAATCAATAGTCTCTGGGTTAATCGGATGAGAACCTTATTCAGCGTAACTCCTCAATACGAGTAGTACCCTGTAATGGATCCCTTGATGGTCTTGAAGTAATGTAAAGACCCTATGATGAGAACGTCCGTTACCACATTGCGCTTATGTAAGCAATTTCAACCTTCTTCGTAGCTACGGAATCCAATTTTACCGAGATAACTCGAAGCCCGTTTAGCTTAGTGGTAGAGCGTTGCACTTGTAATGCAAAGGTCGCTAGTTCAATCCTGGCAGGGGGCACATTTTTTACTGAATTGAAATTCGTTTTTTTTTCTTTTTTTTGGTCTTTGCTAAAAAAAAAAAAAAAAAAAAAAACTTCTCCGTTGTGTATCTGGGCCGTATTTACCATGTAGTCTAAACGATTGTAACCATACTGGTCAACCACGGTCCACTAACCACTATATCGTTGTCTTGAGACTTGAGACTCGCCGGTTGATATGGTAGTAAGGAGAGCTGTACTAGCTTTGTGCGGGGGCGACAACTTGTAGGCGTGGAGATCTCCGGCAAATTGTACCGAGGTTGAAGGAAAGATAAAGATATACCAGCTTGATCTAAACTTCAAGGATTGATGACTACCTTTTCCCATTCCACTCATCAGCTCCAATCTATCCTTCAGCTAACAACATTCAGTTCTTCCCGTACTACACATCCTCAAACTAGATACCGAATATCTCAGCTTCCATCTACATCCGCGCGTCAAGTTACTCGAATAGGTGAGCGCATCCGGGACAAGAGAGTGAGCTGGAGCCTGGATGATCAACCTTCAACATAACCTACTACTATAACCTCTACACAATACGAGCAACTTGATATTTCACAATGCCAATGAAGACAGTGCCTCTCCAACGTCTCCGAACTCTCTCAGCTGCAGTGGATCCAACCACTTACACCAAAGTCGATGACTTCTTGAAAGCCCACCATGATGACGTACTTGGATTGATCGGATACAGTTCAGTGTTTATATCCGAAGTGATCAAGAACATCCCCAAATTCAAATACCTGTTGAAGAAGCTTCTCTACGTGCTTCGGCTCAGCAAAAAGGTGCCCTCAAAGAACGACGTGAAGCCACTCACCGAGACTCAACAGTACTATGCCGATACGTTCAAGAAGATATATGGGTACGTTGCAGACATACGTATCGCACAGGGAATCTTCTACATTGTTCCATACATTGCCGAGTTCCTATAGGACTACAACACACCGTCGAAGCTGATACGGAGTCTGAAGACATGGGATGGGCTGGATAAGTTCCTCACGTTCTTCCTGTTTGCCAACTATCAATGGTTGGAGAACCTGGCTTTCTTACAACAGCACGAGCTGGTCTCTGATAGTGTGAATTTCTTCCTCCTCCCCAAACACAAGAGAAACAACAAAGGACTGTCCACTTCTGATTGGGGGTACGTCTACTCGTGTGCCTTCTGGTTTGCCTGGAACGTCATCGATGTTGTTAAGCAGTTGAGAAAGACAGGCCGTATCCAGTTCAACTCCTTCTGTGATCTACTTCTGAGTTACCATTGGGCACGTTCAGATGGGTTCCTAGATGGTCCATCCTTTGCCGTGGTTGGTTTCCTCAACACCATCACCAAGTTCAAGAGTCTACTACAGGGATGAAGAATCATGAAAGGGTTCTCTATATGCATTCAGTTTTAAGTTAAGAATATTCCGGATGGTCTTTGAGCCAGTTGGTATGCTCAATCAACTTCGGACAGAAATAGTCGGGGTTTTGACCCCAGTACTCCTTCAATTTCAATCCGATCAACGGCTCACTGATTGGTGTTGGACCACGGTACTCTTTACACAATGCACCAGTGACAATTTGGAAGATTCTCAACTCGAAATCGTACCCTGCCTGTGCTGTAGACGAGAGATACATTCTCACGTGGTCTCCATTAGGCTTGATGATCTCTTGGTCTTCCAACAGTGCGTTAGGGATCAGCTTAGGATACGAAAGATGCATGAACTGCACTGCTGGTGTTTGATACCCTGAAGATTTGACGAGTTTGTTGTACTCATCCAGATGTGTGCCGTGCTTGAAGTTGGAATAGTCCTGGATCGGGTCTGCCTGTCCCAGAGCCTTGGAATTGAACTCCTGGTTGTAATGGTATCCGATGAATATAAACGGTTGTAGCACTTGGTAGTAATCACTGTGGAGTACGGTGGCAGCTGCAATGAAGGTCTCCTTGTCGCCTTCACCTGCGGAGCCCTGAGAGAAGAGTGCGTAGTACAACTTCGGACCATACACGTTGTAGTACAACGACAGCATCAGGGTCTTGACGTGTTTGTTCTTGTTGACGAGGATCATACCACTCTCACTGGATGGGTTTGGGAGTGTTCCTTCAAAGTCATGGAAGGAGACGTCCTCGTCGAGATTGACCTTGGAGAGATCAGTGACGTCCTTGTATGGTCCTCTCACAATCTTCTTTGTTACTGGGATGCCTGCAATGTCGTAGTAGACAGGAGCAGTGGTTCTTGCCCAAGCATCTGGCCAAATCACCAAACCGTGCTTGTTGTACACTTCCGACTGGAACAACGGCGTAGGGTCTCTCATTGGGACGTTGTCTGCGTCGAGGAATAGGATGTTCTCAAACTTGGAGACAAGGAAGGCCAGGTTCTTATACTGGTACCCGGAGATCTTCGACCCCAACTTCTTGGAGATGTCACCAACTTCGCCCACGAGATAGGTACACGTACCGTTATACTTTGGCAAGATCACCTCACAGAACTCCTTTTCGTACTCGCTCTCATCACCGATGAACACCTCGATCGGCAACTTACAACCAAGCAATCGTAGCTGCTCGATACCGATGAGTGCCAACCAGGAGAACTTGATGCCTCCCACGAACACAATTCCATCTCCACTTGGTGTGGCAGACTCAGAGGAGAAACTGGTGTGTGTGTCCTTCTTCAATGCCTGTACAAATGAGGAGTGTGCGTTGGTGAGCTTTTTCACTGTGTGTTGGTCCACTTCAAGCAAGTTTGAGAGATACTTCTTGGAGAAGACAAAGTCGTCATCCGTGGCAAACTTCTCCTTCGCCTTCTCGGGTCCTTTGTACTTGGTGAGTGGCTCCACTGAAGGGTTATTGCTTCTTATGAGGTCGAGTACCCAGTTGTAACCGGCGCTGTGTGGGGCAGATGCCGGTGGAGGGATCACGCCCTTGTTCTTGTACGAGTTTGCGAACTCGGCGACTCGATCATGGAAGGAATGCGAGGATGAGATGCTGGAGATGATGACGTTGAGCCCGATGACGGCCACGAGGAGTGTGAGAATCCTCTGAAATCGCCTGGATATGAAAGCCATCGTTTGCTGTGATTAAAATCCGATGCTGTTGTCCAGACACACGTGGGCAGTTCCGGATTCGAGTAGATACGTAGACAGTACCGGCTTTTCGTCACAGAAGATCGTATGGTAAGCCCTTAGAGTCCCCAGAGACGCTTGAAAGGAAGTGGAAATTGGAAATGCTCCTTTTTCTCAGCACGAGAGGGGAATGGTGCCGAATCGATGAAACAAGGCCCTAGAGTATCGGGAAAAATCAAAGCAACACATGTAAGACCTCTAAGCGAAGTCGCGAGAGAGGACAACGTAGCTGAAATTTCAGACTTGTTGTGTCCTCCGTTTTTCCAAGTCGTGATGATCTACAGAAAAGCGCAGATCCTCGTGATTCAGGGAGTGTTTTGGTTGGATACTGGTCCCTGGAGGGTCAGAGAGGGGTTATGACCTGATTACTTTCAGGTATCTTCTCAGGACTCAAGACCTAGCGAGCTGGAGAACTTCTTCGCCCTAGCGTAAACAACCTCCTCCTTATCGTGTCTCATCTAGGATGCCTTCAGACACGCAAATGCAATGAACATCCTCCCCCATGACTGGAGATAAGGTCAGTGCTTGGAGAATTTGGGTCCATGAATCATCACCGCAACCTTATAGCAGTCAAGTTACGCACCAGTTCACTTTCCCCATCACGTACACCAAGCTGCTGGCTGGATGATGATAGTGTGATCGGAATCCAGTGCCTTGATCTCATCTTCCAACTTCCAACACTCCCTTCATCTTCAAGTAGGGAAACCAGGACTTAGAGTTATCCGTACCAGATGAGATCAAGACGTACTGCTTCTCTCCAGTCTCTTTGGCTGCCCAGCTTGCTAAGTCGTATTCGAGGTCCACGTCGATCTTTGATCTCTGGTTTGCCAGAGTAGTACCAGCCTTGGACGTGGCAGTTTCGAGTCCATGTCTGAACATAATATCGCATCCAAGGTTACTTAGCAGTAATTCAGTAACCTTTTTGAAGCCTCTTGGCGGAGTCATTGTCGGTGATGTTGCCGCTACTCTGTGTGCCATCTGGGGTAGATCTGGAGATGGTAAATGGTGTGAAAGTACTGTGGCATGTTTGACAAGGAGTTTACCACACAGAACTATAGCTCCAAGAGTCCAGTAACGAGACAGGACATCTCTGTGTTAATAAAACGACAATCTATATCGTCCTTCTGGTCTAGTTGGGTGTTAATCGTTTCAAACTGTTGAAAGGTTATCAGCTCTCTACAGTTTCGTCTTATTTACAACCAATCGCGACATTGTGCCACATGTGGTCTACTACTTGGTGCAATAAAGCAAGACAGATACTCAATATGGTACATGCATTCTCTCATTCAAATCGGTGAGTGTTTTACACCATCAACTATCGGCACAGCTTATCAGTGTGATGTTGTCTCCTTTCAGCAGGATTCTGCCAATCGGCGTCTTCTCTCCTGTCTTCACTCCAACCTCGTATGCCTCATCAACTACCACATTCATGAATTCATCAAAGCCTCTGATCTTCCCTTCTATACGGAACTCCACCTGTTCATACAGCCAGATTAACACCGTCGATTGCTGTTGTAGATATTTGAAGATGAGGTTGATGGGAGGAACCAGCTGTTTCAATGATGATGTTAGTACTCGGCCAGATTGTATCAATGAAAGATGGCGCCACAAAAAAAACATACCGCTTTTGATTGTTGTCTTCCGCTCATTTCTGTGATTGTTTGTAGTCAGATGTATCTGTCTTACGCAGTTTTGAATGCAACTCACATCCACAATCTCTCCCCATCTGTTTACCAGTTTATCGTTCCCAATTTTCTTCTCCTCCTCCCACCTTCTCCCGCGAATTCTCTCAACATGGCGGCAACAGCACAAATTTCGAGACATCCAAACAGACCACCACCACGTTGAAACAACCGTTGAAGATCACAAGAGTTCAAATCACAGCGCTTCACCCTATCTCACTCCCCTGAACTCCCCAGGCTCTGTCCTTTTCTCCCCTCATCCCTCCTCGTTATCCACAACAACAACATCAACAACACCACACAAAGATGAGCGAGTTGGCACAGATCCAGGAAGCGCTCGCCGTGATGAGCTCAAACTCCCAGGACAAGCAACAGGCATTGCACTTCTTGGAAAACTTCCAGAAGACCGCAGAGGCATGGGGTGTGATCCACTCTATCCTGAGTGATGCCTCTACCTCTATCGAACTCCGCATGTTCGCTGCACAAACCCTCCGTAATAAGACTCATTACGACTTGCATCAGATCCCTACAGATCAGCTTTCCCCATTGAAGGACTCAGTGATTCAATTCTTGATCCAGTACTCCGAGACCTCGAAACTCATCAGAACACAGCTTTGTATCTCGTTGGCTAATCTGTCCATCCAGATCCTCAGTTGGCCAAACGCCCTAGAGGAGATCATGTCCAAATTGCAAAACAACGTCCCAACTCTGCTTGAGTTCCTCAAAGTGTTGCCAGAAGAATCCTTGGATGCCAAAAACACCCCATTGACAGACGAGGAGTTCAGACAGAGAACAGGTGAACTGATCGTGGACAACGTCGAGAAAGTTTTGATGCTCTTGTCCAACTACACTCAGAGCGTTGGTAACAACCCTCAGGCAAACGCGCTCATCTTGGACTGTTTGAACTCATGGATCAGAGAGATTGCAGTCGAACAACTACTCACTATCGAGCCATTGACAAACATCATCTTCAACTCCCTCAGAGATGAGGATTCCTTTGATAAGGCCATCGAGTGTTTATGCACAATCATCAAAGAAACAGCGGACATTGATAACTTACAGTTGATCGAGGCTCTATACACACAGATCATCCAATTGAGACCACTCTTGCAACAACACAAGGATGACCCGGATGTTTTTGGATCTTTGACTAGATTATTTGTTGAAGCAGGTGAAGCTTGGCACGTTTTGGTTGTCAAGAACCCAACATTGTACTACCCATTGGTGGATATCCTACTCGAATGTGCGTCTTACGACGAGGACTTGGAGATTGTGAAGTACACTTTCTACTTCTGGTACCTTCTCAAACAGATGGTACTCCCTGACAGATACATGGAAGCCAAACAGATGTACACCCCAATCTTCAACGAACTCATCAAAGTCATGATCCGTCATCTCCATTACCCTGATGGTAGTGAATCTGACCCATTGTTCTCCAACAAGGAAGAAGAGGAGAAATTCAAAGACTTCAGATATGACATGGGTGATGTCTTGAAAGACTGTACCGCTGTTGTCGGTGCCTCCACTGCCCTTGCCATCCCATACGAACAGATACAAAGTGCTCTTCAATCCGCCAACGCCAAGTGGCAAGACGTTGAGGCTCCTCTTTTCTCCATGAGAGCCATGGCAAAGGAAGTGTCATTAAAAGAAAACACAGTCTTGCCTCAGATCATGGACACATTGGTTCAATTGCCTGAAAACTCCAAGATCAGATACGCTGCCACACTGGTGCTGGGTAGATACACAGAGTGGACCTCCAAACATCCAGAGTTCTTGGAGAAGCAACTCAACTACATCATCAACGGGTTCCAAAACTCTGACAAGAACATCGTCACCGCTGCTTCACATGCGCTGATGTACTTCTGTCAAGACTGTTCCAAGTTGTTGGTCAACTTCATCGAACAACTCTACAACTTCTACATCAACATTCTTGGATCCAACATCGATATCCAGTCCCTTTATGAGATCACAGAGGGTATTGCACACGTCATTGACAAACAGGACCCGGCAAACATCGCCAGCGCTACAATGACGTTCATCAAGCCTATCATGGATAGACTCACCAAGTACGTTGAACAACCAGGTGATGAAACCGTTTATGTCTCCATTGCAGATGAACTTGAAGTGCTAAGATACTACTTCGAGATCATCAGACCAAAGAGTTACAACGTTTCGGAAGATCCAGTTGCCAAGTTGGTTGTGGAGATTTGGCCACTGGTGGTTTCCTTGTTGAGCAAGCATGGTCAGTCTATCAAGGTCTCTGAACGTTGTATGAAGTTTACAAAGACCATCTTGCAGACTTATAACATCTTCCTTGTTGAACTTCTACCATCTGTTGCTGAGGTTTTGGCCAGTGGATTCCAAAAGACCAGATATGGCTGTTACCTTTGGGTTTCCGGTGTTGTTTTGAAGGAGTTTGGTGACGAGGGTGTTGATGCTGCTACAAGAGACGCTGTATGGGCATTTGCCTACCAACAGATCACAACTTTCCTCTCTGTGTTCAACGAGACAAAGCCTATCGATATCCCAGACTTGATCGACGACTTCTTCAGAATGATGGGCGACATCATCACTTTCTTTGTCGTCAACTTCATTGGTTCCGACATCTTGAAGCCAACTTATGACGTGTCGTTATTGGCCTTGGACATTGACAAGCACGAACCACTCATCACAACTTTGCATTTCCTCATTGACTTGGTCTCTTGGGGATTCGAAACCCCACCAATCTCCATTATGGACGAAGTGCCACCAGAGGTGAGAGCCACCGTGTTACAGTTCATTGCCCATAACGGTGGATTCATGGTCAGTTCAGTGTTGCAAGGATTGATCTTCAAATTCCCAGAACAGGCCCACATCGATGCATTTGACCTGTTGGGTAAGACTATTAGATTGGCTCCAAATGCAGAGACTGCAGTTGCCTGGTTGAATGGTGCTCTGGATGGTCTTCCAGCTAACACTGTGTCTGACCAGGAGAGAAACAAGTTGGTGCAGACTGTGGGCAACGCATTGAACTCCAAGGACTACAGAAGAATCAGAACCAGCACTAAGGACTTTGTCAACTGGTACTCGAGAAAGAATGTCACTCCTAGATTGCAGGGATGAGAGTTCTGTTCTGTTCTGTTCTGCTTGCAAATATACAAACTCTAGTTAGTTCGTCATTGGCTTGAGTTTAGGTTACGTAGCACTGCGCTGCTCATCGGATGACGTAATCCTTTTTTCGGAATTCCGGCCGCTGCAAGGTTGCTTCGAGAAGTTACCCGTCGTTTCAGTGACACCTTTTGTTTACGTTTGCTACAATTTTTTGAAGAGAGTTTGGTTTTTCCTCTCTTATTAACTTCTGCCAAGCTATACTAAACTGTTCAATTGCCATTGTTCGCTTCAAGACCCATCTAGAGTGGAAAGATGAGTTACAATCCACCGCCGCAATTCACCCAGCCCGTGGAATACGGACAGGACCAAGCCACAACAGACCCTGAGAAGGGCCAGTACGAGAGACCCGGATTACCCAACCCACAAGGACATTCGTTCGAGGAGGCTTTTGAAGTCACCAAACCGAGATGGCACGACTGGCCATTCACACTTTTCTTCACGGCTGTTTGTTGTGGCTTCATCGCCGTTGCTGCCATCACACTGAGAGCATATGCACAGACGTACTCTGAGAGAGGGTCCGGTATCTACACAGACTCGTCCAGTTTCACACTCAACACCAACACTGTGGTTTTGTTTGTGTTTGTGATTGTTGTTGCTATAGTGATCGCCATGGCCACGTTGTTCTATGCGAGATTGCATCCTAAGGGGTTCATCCAGACCAGTATCATCGTGAATGTGATTATGGGGATTGGTACCTGCATTGCCTACTTCGCATTGCACTACTACTCCGCTGCCATTGTGTTCTTGGTGTTTACACTGATCTCTGCTTGGTGTTACTGGTCTATGAGATCTAGAATCCCATTCTCCGCGGAGGTGTTGGCCACTGTGATTGATGTAATGAAGAGTTACAAGTCCACACTGGTGGTGTCTGCCCTCGGTGCACTGGTTTCCACAATCTTTGCCTTGTTGTTCTCTGCCGTTGTTGTCTCCACTTACATGAAATACGATCCCGACTCCACCAACAGTGCCGGTTGTTCCGTGAGTGGTGGCACCTGTTCCCAGGCTAAGCTCATTGGTATCCTGGTGTTTGTGTTCTTTGCAGGTTACTACATTACGGAGGTTATCAGAAACGTCATCCATGTTACCATCTCTGGAGTGTATGGAACTTGGTACTACCTTTCCCGTTCAGACCAAGGTGAGCCAAGATGGCCAGCTTCCGGTGCTTTCAAGAGAGCAATGACTTACTCCTTTGGTTCTATCTGCTTTGGATCTCTCATTGTGACATTCATTGACTTGATGAAGCAGGGGCTCTCCATCTTGCGTTCCAATGTAGCCGCTGCCGGTGACACATGTGCACAGATTGGATTCTTCATCTTGGACATCATCATGGGGTTGATTGAATGGCTTGCCAGATTCTTCAACCAGTACTCCTACTCCTATGTGGCACTGTATGGTGAGAGTTATCTCACCTCGGCAAAGGCCACATGGCACTTGATCAGACAAAAGGGAATGGACGCATTGGTCAATGAGTGTCTTGTGGGCACCGCTTTGGGATTCTACGCACTGTTCAACGCATACACATGTTCTCTGTTGGCATATCTCTATGTGAGATTCACCGAGCCGGCTTATAACAGTGCTGGTACTTTCTACGCTCCGATTGTGGCATTCACATTTGTCATTTCATTGCAGATTTCAAACATCATTACCCAGCCTTTGAGATCTGGTACGTCTACTTTCTTCATCGCCTTGGCTAAAGACCCTGAGATCTATCAGCAGAGTTATCCAAACAGATTCAACGTCATTGCTCAGACTTACCCTAGAGTCTTTGACAAGTTGAGAACATGAG
Source organism: Petasospora meyerae (assembly GCA_030462915.1). Classification (NCBI taxonomy): domain Eukaryota; kingdom Fungi; phylum Ascomycota; class Saccharomycetes; order Phaffomycetales; family Wickerhamomycetaceae; genus Petasospora; species Petasospora meyerae. Next base: position 34,786 of record JAKVQR010000232.1, on the reverse strand, counting down.
GGAGCTGTATTCTAGTATAAATCAATGAACACGTAATACTATTCTTATATTCCGTGGTGGTTTGAGGTAGAAGTACGTAAAATTTCGTAGCAATGATTACCTAGTATTCAGCTCTACGTTTCTTCGGACATAGACGGAGAGTGCAAGGGCTGTTCCAAATCACTTACGTTGAAACTTGAGGGGAAGTGAATCGTGATTGATGGGCAACGCATTAATAGTTTGTAAAGTACGTCGTTCTCGAGATGGTTACTGATAGCTGATAACTTCTCTCCTGTTAATCACAAGTTCATTAGTTACTTCATTTGTCACTTCAATTAGATACGTTTTAGAAGGCGATACTGGTGATGGAGCTTATCATGTATATCTGTTGCCCTTCACCAAGTCACGTGCTTATTGTTAGCCCTACCCTTCCTATGCTGCAACAAATCCGTGCACCTAGCGAGTGTCTCCCAGACAACGCGCCATATCTGGTTAGCGCAACACCACGCAAACCTCCCACAGGCATCCCTTTGCTTTCGCGAATTCGTCGAGCGACTGAAAAAAGAGTCCCCCCCCTCACTCAGTATGGGGGCGGGAGAGGGCGTTTCGCGGGTACTGTACGGGTTCTCTCTCTGCCTCTCACTGTGCTCTCCCTCTCTACTGTGTGTGGGCGTACTGTGTGTGTAGGTGGTGGACACAGTGGTGAAATTTATTGAAAAGTTCAACGTAGGTAGCGCTAGCAAAGGCAAAAAGAGCTGTTGTAGAAAGGGAAGATCACCAAACCACGTCAAAATGGGTAGAGGACCGTAAGTGGAGATGAGAGGAGTCCTTGGAAAAGAGTCATGGAGTATCACAACGATGGAGAGAAGAAGTACCACTTGATCACAGGAACGCAAAGATGCCCATACCAGATCGTCACTTGAAAGAGCGTCCAAAAAAGAAGCAAAGAGGAGCAGATATACAGGGATACTATGATGAAATACTGTCACGATACGTCTATTGAAGATACGCAAGATGGAGATAGAAAGGAACCTTTTCACCAGTACAGTTTACCATGGCAGTCACATGAGTCGAAGAGAAAAAAACAGTAATAATACCGATATAAAGTACCACTACTTTCGTTCCACTATGTCAGATGCAGTCTGTTCCTCATAACAACTGTACCCGTTATTATTTCACTCCAGAATATGATGAACAAAAAACTCATGAAGTCATGGAGTGAAGCAAGGAACCATACACCTAGAATGACAGTCAATATCGAAGTGCATCTCATACTACACAGTGGTCTCATCGCTTGGATACTCCAGAACTCCACCACCATACTTCCCCCTCCCTGAAGCATACATACTAACACATCTGAAAACAGAAAGAAGCACTTGAAGAGATTGGCAGCCCCATCTCACTGGTTGTTGGACAAGTTGTCCGGTGTTTACGCCCCACGTCCATCTGCCGGTCCACACAAGTTGAGAGAGTCTTTGCCATTGATTGTCTTCCTTAGAAACCGTCTCAAATACGCTTTGAACGGCCGTGAGGTTAAGGCCATCTTGATGCAGAGACACGTCAAGGTTGACGGTAAGGTTAGAACCGATGCCACTTTCCCAGCCGGTTTCATGGATGTGATCTCCCTCGAGGCCACCCAGGAGAACTTCAGATTGGTGTACGATGTCAAGGGTAGATTTGCCGTCCACAGAATCACCGACGAGGAGGCTGCTTACAAGTTGGCCAAGGTCAAGCAGGTTGCTCTCGGTAAGAAGGGTGTTCCATACGTTGTTACCCACGACGGTAGAACCATCCGTTACCCAGACCCATTGATCAGAGTTAACGACACCGTCAAGGTTGAGTTGGCTACTGGTAAGATCTCCGACTTCATCAAGTTCGACACCGGTAAGATGGTTTACGTCACTGGTGGTCGTAACTTGGGTCGTATCGGTACCATCACCCACCGTGAGAGACACGATGGTGGTTTCGACTTGGTCCACATCAAGGACTCCCTCGACAACACCTTCGTCACCAGATTGTCCAACGTCTTTGTCATTGGTGAGGCTGGTAAGCCATGGATCTCCCTTCCAAAGGGTAAGGGTGTCAAGCTCTCCATCTCTGAGGAGCGTGACAGAAGAAGAGCCCAGCAGTAAACTGTTTGAGTTTTGCCTCTTGTTACATAAAAACCTACTCAAAACAATATCTTAGTTATTTGGAAAGACGTAGTTGTTTGGTGGTAGGTAGTATAGGTACTTGGTGTTGTCATAGTAACTGGTTAAGAAGCCCTACACTTGTAGCCCTACGATTGGCAGATTTCACGGGCACGGAATCAGATAAGGCGTGTGTACAGCCGAGAAGGTGATGGAAGACGTGGAGAAGATAACATTGGCCGTCAAACCACGTGGTTAGCTGGGAAGAGTTTGATTGACTTACAATTCATAGAGGACATCCACAGTTCAAGTTTCACGTGACACCAACAAAGTCCCCCGAAGATGTCGTCAAGATACAGAGTCGAGTGTACGTTGTCCAATTTCCCCACTATGCAGCCATTTCACAGCCAACTAACGTCATCCACTTAGATGCTCTGAAAGTGCACCGCAGAGACGGCTTTATCGAATGGATAAAGGGATTGTTAGCTGTGAGTATCTTTCAATTCTTGTTCTCTTGCTTCAGCACAACTAACATCTCCAGGTGCCCTTTGTTCTCCACGCTGTCCAATCAAGCTCCTCCTCCATCAACGACGTCAAGACCTCCGCAGATGCACGCCGTCGATACGCTGAGATCTTCTTCGACATCGAGAAGCTCGTTGAAGATCAGATCCTGATGCAAAAAGCAGGGACCCCTGAATTGGGAAGGTTGAAACAACTCGTGCCCTCCGTCGGTGAGTTCTTCACCAAGCTGCCATTGGAGAAGGCCTTCTACATCGAGGACGAACGAAGATCCATCAGTGTGAGACGACTAGTGGCTCCAAGTTTCAACGACATCAGACTCATCCTCAACACCGCGCAATGCATCGCATTGGCACAGGGGAGACGTGATTTGAGACTGGTAACTTTTGACGGAGATGTCACTTTGTACGATGATGGTAAGTCACTCACCGATGATGCCGAGGTGATCTCAAGACTGCTCTCGTTGCTCAAGAGGGACATCTACGTTGGTGTGGTGACTGCTGCTGGGTACAATGACAAATCCGGTGAGCGATACTACGAAAGACTGCGTGGATTGGTCGATGCGATCAAGGCCTCAAGTGCCCTCACAAAGGAACAGAAGCAGAGATTCTGCGTAATGGGCGGAGAGTCCAACTATCTCTTCAGATATAACGACGATGAGGGGAAACTCATCTGGATCGACCCTGAAGAATGGTTGTTGGACACTATGCGTTCGTGGGACGAAGAAGACATCCGCACAGTGTTGGACCTTGCTGAGATGACACTGAACGACCTATAGAGAAAGCTATCTCTCCCGGCTACTGTGGTCCGCAAACACCGTGCAGTTGGATTGGTACCTACTATGGGGTCCCGTCTCACCAGAGAACAGCTTGAAGAGGTGGTTCTCTCTATGCAAAGAAGACTGGATCAATGTTCTGCTGCTAAACGCATCCAGTTCTGTGCCTTTGACGGTGGTAGTGACGTGTGGGTGGACATCGCCTCTAAGGATCTCGGTGTGGCATCGTTGCAGAAGTACTTTGGTGGTATTACACCCAAGGAGACACTACACATCGGTGACCAGTTCACATCTGTTGGATCAAATGACTTCAAGGCCCGTCTTTCTGGCTGTACCTGTTGGATTGCAAGTCCTCAGGAGACTGTGAGCATCCTGGACGACTTGATGAAGTATATGAAGGAGGACGAGGCGTTCCGTTGAGTCTTTACACTACCATAACCAATAACAAAAGTAGATACTCTCTATATGTACACAGTTCATAACTTAATCGATCAGATCATGAGGACAAAGGAAAGTGCCAGCAACAACACACTCAACACGGACTTGGATCCTGTGCCCTCGAAGGTGGACACACCAGCAGTTGTAGATGAACCATATGATACCACTGTGGTTGCAGAGGAGTCTTCCCCGAGTGTAGTGGTGGATGCAACCTCGCCTGTCATTGGGGTAGGTGTAGTGGTGTGCAAGCCAATCTGGGATGTCACAAAGGTAAATCTCGAAGTTCTGAGGGTAGAAGCACCTGGAATAACACCACTTGGAAGAGTCTCAGCCGTAGTAGGAACTGGAACATAAGTGGTGTAAACAGAAGTAGATCCCTCGACAACATCGGTGACCAAAGTGACACCAGTGGTGACAGCAGTCTCATGACATTCACCACCAGCACAAGAGGTAACAGTGACAACTGTTGTTCTTGGTTGCTTCTCTGTGACAGACTCGGTAGTCAATGGACAGTAAGTGGTATAAACAGTTGTCTCACCACCATCAACAGTGGTGGTAACAACGGTAACACCAGTAGTCACAGCAACATCAGAGCACTTGTTCTCGGAACATGACGTGACAGTGACAACAGTTGTAGATGGACCAGCTGCTGTAGTAGTCTCAGTGGTCAATGGACAGTACGTGGTGTATGTGGTAACCTCGCCAGAAACAGTGGTGGTGATAACGGTAACACCGGTCTCTTCAGTGATAGTAGAGCACTTGTTAGCGGAGCAGGATGTCACCGTGACCAAGGTCTTGGATGGCTCTTCAGTAGTGGTGCTGGATGATGAGGTCACAACTGGGATAGATGGCAATCCAGAGATAGATGAGCTGACATCAGAAGCAGTGCCGGATGTAGTCGCAATGGAGATAGAAGACTCCGTAGTTGAAGCAACACTGGATGTGCCAACAGATGATGGTGGTTCAACGGTGGAGGAAACAACAGAAGAGGAAGCATCAATAGTAATAGTATCCTCAAGCGTCCACTCCATGACGGCTCTCTTGACCAACTTCTTACCGTCTGGTGTGGTCAAAGTGATCTTGCCACGAATGGTGAAGCTCATACCAGCCGAGATACTGGCAACAAGATCGATCTCAAGATCATCCTCTGTGGTTGAAACGTCGATAGAAACAGCACCTGTAGTAGAGTTAAACTCAATCAAGCTTCCCTCTACGTTTGAAGTAATGTTCTCAAAACCAAACTCACCGTCAATCTTTTCAAATTCGACCTCGATAGAAGTCCATGGTCCAAGAAGGGACGGGATGGTGAGCTTCCAGTTCAACTTGTCCCCATCATAGAAGCCATCGAAGATAGGTTCAATGGAAGTGGATGGTGTAGAAGAGGATTCAGCAGAAGATGAAGACGCAATAGATGAAGAAGCAGTAGAGGAAACAACAGAAGAAGGAACAGCAGAGGTTGATGCGACACCAGAAGATGAGACAATCTCAGAGAAAGAGGAAGAAGAACTGACATCAGAGGATGAGAAGACAACCGAAGAGGTAGTAGAAGAGACATCAGAGGATGGGATCACAACGGAAGAGGATGCGGAGGTTGAAGCAGCTTCAGAAGATGAAGATGATGAAACAATGGAAGATGAGGAGGCTTCAGATGAGCTAATACCACTAGAGGAAGCAGAAGGCAAAACAGCAGATGATGACACTTCAGTAGAAGAAGTTGATGATGCAGTCTCAGGAGTGTAGCAACCTGGATCAACAGTGACTCTCTCAAGCTCAAGGACATTGACATTAGAGGCAGCGTACTGGTGAGCTGTATCAGTGAGGTAGAAAGTCTGGGTCTCTCCAGCAATGACAATGTCAACCTGCATGGTGTTGTAGAACTCAGCGAAGAACCCATTCTGTTCACCAACAATGGTGATTCTCAAGACTTCATCTTCACCGATTGGCTGACTGTAAGAGTACTGGAAGTTCTTGACTGCGCACTCTGACGCCGACATGGTAGCATCAGTGAAAGAGGTAGCGTTGTTCCAACCATCCAAGCTGGAGCCAATCTGATGTGTAGCTCTGGTACATACAAGAGAGTAGTCATCGGAGTCGATAATGGAGGAAATGGTGACGGAGTCCCAAGTGCCGATAGAGCCTGGAATATCAACAGTCCAGGTCACATATGCGGAGCCATCGTAGACAGACTCTCTGTATGGTTGGTCAACAGGCTTCGGAGCGAATTCAATGACATCTGTGAATGTTCTCTTTGGGGTGGTCAAGCTGAAAGTCTGAGGACCGGCACTTTCAATAGTGTTTTGCTTCTCACTGCTCAAATGGATTTCGAAGTCCATGGTACCAGAACCGGCCATGAAGGTGGAGGAACCAGTGAACTCAAGGGTGAAGTTGTTGTTTCCTTCATTGGAGACATAAGCGACAAGGTTACCGGACCAGTCAGAGATTGTGGAGAATGAAAGTTCGGCCTCGAATCCATCTAGGACGAACCAAGTGGTAGCACCTTCAGTCAATGGCTCGAAGATATCCATAGTGAGGTAGACCTTGAACCAGGAAGACTTGGAGTATGCAGTGTTACTACCAGTGTAGACGTTTTCAACAGAGAATCCGGTAATCACATCGTCAGCTGTGAACTGGTACTCACATGTAGCAGTTGGCTCCTGTGAGCTTGAGGCAGTAGTGGAAGATGAAGATGCGGTAGAAGTTGATGGGATTGCCTCCTCAGTTGAGCTCTCTGGCTCAGGAACGAAACACTCACTTTCACCGTTAGTTCTCTCAAGCTCCAAAGTATTGGCGTTCGAAGCAGCGTACTGGTGAACAGTATCGAACAAGCTGTAAGTCTGCACACCTTCAGCAGTCTGAACCTCAATCAACATAGTGTTCAGGAACTCAGCAAAGAATCCTTGTTGCTCACCAGCCACGGTCAATCTCAATACCTGATCTTGCTCAATAGACTCGGTGTAAATATACTTGAAGTCCTTCTGGGCACAATCCTGAGTGACAAATGAAACGTCATTCAAAGTTGTTGGTCTGTTCCATGAATCAAGGTCAGAACCAATCTGTTGTGTGAACTTATCACAGGCCATAGAGTAATCACTTGAGTCGATAACGGAGGAGATGGTGACAGACTCCCATGGGCCCAAAGTTCCTGGAACATCAACCACCCAGTAGACGTAAGAGGATCCATCGTATGAACCTTCTCTGTATGGCTGGTCAACTGGCTGTGGCATGAAGATCATAACATCGGTGAAGGTCTTCTTTGGAGTAACAAGGCTGAATGTGTGCTCACCAACTCCAACTGATGCTTGGGTCTCCTCATTCAAGTGGATCTCAAAGTCGATGGTACCAGCACCTGCCATGAATGTAGCAGATCCAGTGAACTCAAGGGTAAAGTTGTTACCTTCGTTGGAGACGTATGCAACGAGGTTTCCAGACCAGTCTGAAATAGTAGAAAATGGAATATCAGCATTGAAACCCTCAAGGACGAACCAAGTCTTGTCGCCCTCGGTCAATGGTGCAAAGATGTCCAAAGTCAGAGAGATCTTGAACCATGAAGATGGAGAATATGAGCTCTTGCCAAATGTATAAACGTTTTCAACAGAGAACCCAGTGATGACGTCATCTGCGGTGAACTGATACTCACAAGTGGCACTTGGTTCAGAAGCTGTGGTGGAAGAAGAAGTGGTGGTGCTTGTTTGGGTCTCCTCGGTGGTGCTGTCGTCTGGAGCGTAACATTCTTCACCAGTAGATCTTTCAAGCTCCAGTGTGTTGACGTTGTAGGCGGCAAACTCATGGACAGTGTCAAACAAGCTGTAAGTCTGGGTACCATCGGCGGTCTTGATGTCAATCTGCATGGTGTTCTGGAAGTCTGAGAAGAATCCTGCTTGTTCACCAACAACGGTCAATCTCAAGACGTTGTTCTGTTCAATCACCTCGGTGTAAACATAGTTGAGGTCCTTCTGAGAGCATTCTCTAGTGACAAAGGAAACATCGTTCAAAGTTGTAGGTCTTCCCCAGGAGTCAAGATCGGTTCCAATCTGTGAGACAATCTTGGTGCAATCCAAAGAATAATCACTAGAGTCGATGACTGATGAGAAAGTGACAGACTCCCATGGGCCCAATGTACCAGGAACATCAACAACCCAGTAGACGTACTGATCAGCACCGTCGTAGTAACCATTTCTGTATGGTTGGTCAGATGGTTGTGGCATAAATACCATCACGTCAGAGAATGTCTGCTTTGGAGTGATGAGTCTGAAAGTGTGCTCGCCAACCTCAACGGATGACTGTGTGTCCGCGTCCAAGTGCATCTCAAAGTCAATAGTTCCAGCACCAACCATGAAAGTAGCGGAACCGGTGAACTCGAGAGTGACGTTGTTGCCCTCATTGGAGACGTAGGCAACGAGGTTACCATTCCAATCTGACATGGTAGAGAATGGCAAGCCTTCTTCGAAGCCCTCGAGAACAAACCAAGTCTTCGAACCTTCCTCCAATGGCTCAACAATGTTCATGGTCATGGAAACCTTGAACCATGAAGATGGGGAGTAAGAGCTTTTACCAAATGTGTAGACGTTCTCCACGGAGAATCCAGTAATGACATCGTCTGCAGTGAACTCCTTACACTCATTTGGGGACGTAGATGGAGCACCTGAAGTCATGGTAACCGTAGACGATGATGTGGTCTCTTCAGCAACGGTAGAGGAAGAGGCAGTAGTAGAGGAAGATGACTCTGGAGCAACACCACCTGGAGGACCAACAACAAATGGATCAGACAAGTACAACTGCCAGTCTTCCCAGTTCTCTTCCTTGCCGAACATCTTGAGAGTTCTGGAAAGGATTCTGTAGTGACCTGGTGGGATGACAGTGTTGTTACTGAAGGCCTGGAACTTGAAGAAAGTCACATCGTTGAAACGAAGCATGAAGTCCATTGGGAACGCAGAATAAGCACCAGTAACATCACCTGTGCTTCTGATTGGACCAGAGAATCCGTCTTGGCCTGGAACTGGTGGATAGACGTAGCTCTTGATGTCGTAGTTAACGTCAACGATATCGAAAGACATGTGACGAGCACCGTTACGGATGTTGAAGTAGATCTCTGGGGAGTCACTGTTTGTTGGGTCAAACTCCTTGGCGAAAGTTGGTTCTGTCAAATTGTAGAGGTATCCAGATTCTTCATCGTAACCGACAATCATAGGGGCATCCAACCATGGAGTCCATTCATAGGTGTTAAGTTCGACTCCCATGTATGGGACAGCAACAGCATCACCGTTATCACCTACAATGGAGATCTTACCACCGAAGATAGTACCAGTAACTGGGTCTGCATCTTCTGGAGCCTGAATGTTGACTTGGAAAGTGGCAGATTCACCAGGACCCAAAGTGATAGACTGCTGAGAAATGGAAACCACTGCAGACTTGTCAGAGTAAGGTGGGAAGTAGTAGTTTGGCAAGAGGTCAATGTCCTCTCTGGCTTCAATAGCAGTACCTGGAGCGTGAGAGATGGTGTATGTCACGGACTGGTCGTTGTCGTTGAGGAATGAGACTGAGAAGTCATTAACACGGTATTGAGTGTCATTGAGCTCCAAGTACGGCTCAGATGTGATTCTTGTCTTCATATCGAACAACTTGGCAGCGTTGATGAAACCGGCACCTTGTTGGATAAGAGGAGCGTTCATGGTTGGGATCTTGGTGGAGAGATCACTGCCTGAACCGACAGTAGAGTACATGTAGAGAGCCATGTCCTGTGTAGCACCAATCATACGAGTTCTCATCTCCTGAGGATTGGTACCTGGGTTCTGCGAGATGTACAAAGCAGCCACACCAGCAACGTATGGACAGGAGAAAGAGGTACCAGAACCAGAGTAGTAGGAACCACCGATAGAGGCACCAAAGACCTGACCACCTGGACCGGTGATGTGAGGGTAGAAGGAGTTGTAGAACGTTGGGCCCATAGAAGTGAAGTAGTCCATCTCTCCGGTGTCAGAACGATGTCCGTCTATGCCAACGGCGGTTGGAGACTCTTCAAACTTAACAGTGATGGTGTTTCCCTTCTCTGTCTACTCCAATACCCACATACCGAAGTTGTATGTGACCTCGGCAAGGTCGGTCAACTCTGACACGTCGTTGAAGGAGACGTCCATGTAACTGACTCCGGTAGTGTTATCAGGGATATATAGAAGTGCACCTTGGTATCCAGTACTGGCAAGGTTGTTGTACAGGTTACCATCATAGCAGAAACCTCTTCTAGCGATGAGGATCTTGTTGTTTGTGTCAAAGTTTGGAATACGGTTACAAGAGTTCACATCGGTAACATCGACCTCATACTCACCAATCATAGTGAATGGGGCACCATCGTGAGAGACGTAAGCAAACTCGAAAGTTTCGTTGGAGGAAGATGTAGCCAGGGCAGACCAAGCAGCAACTTGTTTAGCATGTGCAGATCCGATAGCGAGGACACCTTCACCAGAACCACCGTTGGAAGCCATGAATGGACCCAACTCACCTGAGTTACCAGCGGAGAACATGATGAGGATCTCTTTGGAGATTCTGGAAGCCACCAGTGCAATCGGATGGGTGTCATAACCCAAGTTGGAACCCAATGACAAGGTGATGACATCAGGTTTATCGTCATAGGCCTTCAACAGACCAGCCAAGATGTATTCATCAGTGGTTGTTTCTGAGCATCCAAAGACCTTGTACAGGATCAAGTTGGCATCTTTAGCAACACCAAGCATGCCATTACCTTCTCCGACAATCAACGAAGAGACAAAAGTACCATGACCGGCACAATCCATGGGGTCGTTTCCTGGGTTTGAGAGGTCTTCTGAGAAATCGTAACCTTTGATGATCTTACAACCTTCACCGAGACATCCACCCAATGCAGGATGAGTGTAGTCGACACCGGTGTCAATAACTGCGATAGTGACACCTTTACCTGTGATGTTTCTTGCGTGCAAATCGTCCACGTGAGTAGCTGAATGTGGATCCCATTGGGCAACTTCGGATTGGGTCATGTTATCGGAGAGTGTGATGTAGGAGGCCTACCAAGCGACTCTGACGTTCTCAAAGGACATGAGGTCCTCGGTGGTCTGTGCGGTGGAGTCCTCGATGTTGATGGAGGCACCTTGGAACACGGCGGAGTCGTACTCGTTCTGGACAGAGACGTTTTCATAACCGATGCTGTTCAAAGAGGAGACGAGGGACTCTGCAAGTTCACGTTTACTGAGACGTGAGGAGAGTGGATGGGAAGGATCGAACTCAACGACGTAGCGACCTGGAACGAAACCGAGGTTACCAGCTGGTTTGGCGTTGGCTGGGTTGAAGCCACTTGTGATTGCAGCAGCAGCCGACGTTACAAGAGTCAAGAGAGCTGTGGGGGACAGTCTCATGGTTCGTGTGTGTGTGTTGGTGTGGTGTGGGTGTCGTTTGTTGGTGGAGATATCAGGTCAATGAGCTGTCTTTGTACGGTATGTGGGGAGCCTCATCCTTATAACACTTCAAGAATTTTCTTCCCCACACCGAATAAGGTTATCCGCTCGTTGTAAAAGCCAGTAAGTCCGATGTGAGAAGTCAAGTTGAAGAAGAAGAGTGTCGATATGCACACCCATCAGCAGCTACGCGTCGGGAACTCTGCATCAACGCACTGATTGAGGCGGACAACCACTAGCAAATTAGGCACGATGACACATTTTTGCGTCCTTGAGCTGCTAGATGTCCAATAGGGGAGTCAGGATTTGTCTCCTTCTGGCTACGATGGGTGTGGATTTGGGAAGTTTCAAGATTGTCTGACCCGTTAAAGTTGTATCGAAGAAGGATTCGTGAAGCCGCGAATCCTTATTCATGCACAACATCGCATGAGTACTGGTTAGGTTTGTCTCTAGTCAGCAGAATTCTCAGGAGTCAGATTTAAACTATCAGGAGGAGGTTAATATCTCTACACCGGATGGTTGTAGTTCCATACTAGATGCTGTGAGAAGTGAGCGATTCAGCGTTAAGAGTGATAAGCTTCCACTACCTCCACCAACTAATCTATAGGAAGGGTCTCCTATACTTTCCCTGCCACGTTTTTACGACGCGTCCAGTGACCCCACCAGAGGAATGGGAAAAATAAGGTTGGAATTGATTAAAGTGGAAAGTAATGGCTCAGCGGCCAGCCTCCCAATGAAAAGTCGAGCATGGACAAATCGGTATAGTACTATGTACTATGCGGTAAGAAGAGTGATTCGTGAAGCAGTTCTGGAGTCTGAACGACGCGGGGTGTTTTCATATTTCAGGGTGCGTTGAAAGATCTGAGATCTTTGCAAAGGGAAAAGCAGCTGCGGACCGCTACACTTATCGGACATTACAATTTACGGTCAACACCCGAGCACTATACTATCCTGGTTTGAAAATTGAGACTCGACTGAAAGGAAATCATCTGCTGTAATCATTCACTGGTAGAACATACTATTATCAGGAGCCTGGCATTTAAAGAGCGCCTGATGATCTGATCACTAAGGTTTCAAAACCCTTCATGAGCCTCCTACACGAATCTTCGCAATAGGTGGGCGTAGAGTAGAGCAATGAGCACTCATGTCGACGCGCATTGATTCACGCGTACAGCTGTATAACACCACTCAGTAAAAGTAGTACGGTCGTATAGCTATTATTAGCGGCTAGCCTATGGTACTACCTGGTCGGGTTCAATTTTTCAGCTTCTGTACGATGATCAACAACTCGTTGACTCTTGAGGCTGCCGGTCCTCCGAGTAGTCACTAGACTCACCCGCGGGCTCCCGTAGACTTCACTGTTCAGCCACCTGAACAATTCCTTGGGTTACTTTGTCATCATGTAATGTTCTGTTCAGTGACGTCTAGTAACCTACAATTGAACTGCACTACGTCTCATAGGGTGTGCATATGAAGCACCTAGTTCAACCAATCAGGCGCGCTCTTGTAAGTCTACCTCCTCTCTGACTGGCTGTACATCCACCTCAAGGCTCAAAGACATCATTTGGTGATACTTGTATGGCAGTTCCTCAGCTTAGAGCCTTCAATCGAGGTGTCTGGTAGCATGAGACGTCGAGGCGCTGTACTCTATATGTGTGACGTTCATGAATAGATCAGGATTCAGAAGAGCGTCGACGATCCTTAATAAATTATCGATGAGCACTAGCTGACGACGTATAGAACCTTCGAGAACGATTCTAGTCGAAGGACTTCGAGTTATACCATGAGTATACTTCACTGATCATGAGTAGAAAGAAGATTATACAAGCCACATATAAAGAAAGCCACATAAATGAAGATAATATAATGAAGTCACATTTTAGTGTTCTTACTCCAGAGTCCAATATGGGCATCCGAGGGCTCTTCTCGGTGTTGGGATGAATACTGACGCACGCCCAGAGACTATAGTAGTTTCAGTGACGTATAAGGCTCAAGAGTGTTAGCACAATAAAGATGTTAGAGATAAGCTGTCTGTTTCATTTAACCCCTGAGTCGACCCCATACTCAATATGGTTTGCTTGAAGCTTTGATATCCTCTCTAAGCTCTTATCTCGCTATCTAAAAACGCTGCTGTATCGCTCGTCTACTCGCTAAGCCGTTACAGCCACTATTGCCGTCGGCTTCGGACAGTTACCGCGGCAAAGCAGCACGAACGTCCGGCTTTTTGTCCGTTTCAGCGAGGGAAGGCAGTAAAAAGAAAAAAAGCGAGACAACCAAAGCTGATCTTCACCACTTCACTCCTCTTTTTATTGGAGTTGGCCTCTCTCTCTCTCTCTTTATACATCTTCACTTGAGAATCCCACCCCCACGACCTTCCTCGCTGGTCCATCCATCAACAAGCTACCACAACCCTCACAATGGCCGACTCTGCTGATATCGAAGCCAGTAAGATGTACATCTCGTACAACCACGTCCATCAACTCATCCAGGAACAGGCCCCACGTCTTAAGAAGTTCAACCCAGACCTCTTGGTGTGTCTCGCTGGTGGTGGTCTCGTGCCAACTCGTTTCGTGCGTACTTTCCTCAAAGAACCAGGCCAACCAAATGTCCGTATCATGAGTGTGGTTTTGTCCCTTTATGAGTCCACTGCTTCTGTGAGTTCACAAGTCGAACAGATTGGTAAAGAAGTGGTCCGTACACAATGGCTCGATTACTCATCCACAGACTTCACCCTTATCGGTAAGAACATCATGATTGTCGATGAAGTTGACGACACCAGAACCACTTTGCACTACGCCATCTCTGAGTTGAAGAAGGACTTGGCTAAGCAGTGTGAAGAGGCCGGTATCAAGGTTGAAGACGCCGGTACCAAGTTCGGTGTGTTTGTTCTCCATAACAAAAAGAAGCCAAAGAAGGCCGAGTTGCCTCCAGATGTCTACAACGAGGACAACTACATCGTGGCTAGAGAAGTTGATGACGTTTGGATTGCCTATCCATGGGAGAGCAATGACATCGTCTACCACACCAAGAGAGCCGTGGAGCAAGGTAACGATGTCTTCTTGCCATCCGATACTCCAGCTTGATTTATACAGCTACATCGCTTCCTTGAATGTATAAAGTCGTAAAGTCATTAGAATATGCAGCAGAAAAAATGATAGAAAGTCAGCTCAAACCTTTCTTGTCTTGGATAAGGCAAACATCCCCTTGATGGTGTTGATAGTAGACACCTTGATATGAAGCTCATCGTTGTCTTCAGAAGAGCTGTGTTGTTCAGCTTCGCTGTCTCTGGCAATCAAGTAACCTCTCATGACCCAAAGAGCCAAAGCTGAAGCGAGATAAGTCACACCACACCAGATAGCAGGCACTTGATACTGTGTAGGATCATATGTGGCACCTGTAGGCAAATCGCCTCTCAACTTGATACCAATCACTGGAGATACCATTCCGAAGAGACCAATGAGGAACCACATCATCGACAGGGAAACATCAAGTTTGCGCAATCCACAAATTCTGGCACCGATAGCAGCAATTACAACCCAAATGGATCCCATAGTACCACCCTGGATGATACCGAATGCAATGGCAGTGGCCAAGTTTCTTGCAGGAATCCACATAGCGAGAGATAACAACCCAACAAGTCCATGTGCAAAGATAGAAGTAGTCACTGGTCCAAAGATATCGGCCAGCTTACCGACAATTGGACGTCCAATGACGATACCCACAGAGATCATACACGCAACAATGGAACCATCATGTGCTGAGTATCCAAGTGAAATGGTGAAGTCGGCCAAGTTGTACATCAGCACAACGTAACCAAGAAGACAGAAACACACATATGTGGCAAAGATAAGATATCCTGGGTGCGTCAACATCTTCCAGTCCCAAACTTTCATCACAGATTTGATCTGTTTCGTTCTTGTACGGACCAAGATGAGACCTGTGACGGTACAGGCAGTGCACATAATTCCCTGAATGATCAAAGCCCATCTCAAACCAAGACTCTTCAAAGCCTGTTGAATAGCGACGTTGAAGACAACACCACCAACACCAGATCCAGATGCTGTAATGGACATAGCCAGAGATCTTCTCTTACGGAACCACTGGGCCACAAGAGTCATAGAAGGAATGGCGATGAATCCAAGCCCATAACCGATCATGACACCTTGACAAAGGTAAACTTGCCATAACTTCGTAGCAAAAGCGGTAAGCAAAATACCGGCAAGTTGCAAAAACCCACCAAATGCAATCACCAACCTCGTGCTTCCAAACTTATTCACACAAAGTCTGATCACTGGAGCAGCGTTTAACCCACATCCAAAGCAGATACCTCCAATAGCAGCGTAGTCGAGCTTTGTAGCTCCTGGGAATCTGTTCTCCTATAGGTAGTGGGCAAGGTAGATGGAGTAAGCGGCGTTGGATCCCCATGTGGCACAGTTGAAGAGGAAAGACGCACACACAGTCATCCATCCCTGTGTACCTCCTTCTGGAATATCGATAACTTCGCCAGCGGCTGGCTGTTCAAGGGTGGAAGTTTGGCTAGCTGTCTTCTCAATATCGAGAGTAAGCTGGTCGATAGATGATTTGTCGCCCATAGTTTGTTATAGCGTTGTCTGCTGGTGTATCTATCATCATCTCTAGCGGAAATCCTTGACAGATGAAGAACATCACCTCCTTTATATAGCTGATAGACTCATCGCACAAATCTTCAGAGCCAGTCAGTATGACTCAAGTGAATAGCCGAATACCGCCATGTTGAGTACCGGTAAACGCTGTGTTGTGGAGAAGTAGAAGATCGGGCAGCGGGCTTAGGGCTTAACCGCTGAGAGTTTCAGCTATCTCAGCGCAGTCTATCCACAGTGCACACCCGCCTAGCTTCATCTGTACAACTTCGCGACCGACTGCGGGATTCTTCAAATGGCAGATTCCCGGTACTATGGATCTCGGAGGTGGGATACTCCGTCAGTTGCCGAGGTTTGTGGGAAAAAAAAAATGAAAAAAAAAAAAAAAACATCATTACACCACGGTGTTACCCCCAAGCTCCGGCGGGCCAAACTCAGCTTATCGCCAGTGGAAAATTCATGTGGAGATGTGAGATCCCATTCTGTCTTCTCCACAACAACTAGCCAACAAAGCTTATAAAGTTTCACTTGAATAGTCACATTTTACATTCCACCATGACTGTCTCTGGTAAAATCCCTGTGTGGATCGATTGCGATCCCGGTCATGACGACACCGTCTCCATCCTTTTGGCCCTTCATCACCCAGCATTCGAGCTTGTTGGTGTCTCGACAACTTACGGAAACGCTTCTCTTGTGAACACCACTTACAATGCACGCTCTATGCTTACCGCATTCCACGGTGAGCACGTCCCAGTATACGCAGGAAGCAGTTCCCCATTGAAGAAGGAACCACACTACGCTCCAGGCATTCATGGCTCCAACGGTCTTGGTGGTATCGAGTTACCTGCTCCAGCTTTCGCCTCTCAGAACGAAGTTGGTGAAGAAGATGCCATGCTAGATGCATTGTACGCTGCCACCGTCAAGTACAAAGGTCAATTGTCCATCTGTCCAGTCGGTCCGTTAACCAACGTTGCTAAGTTGTTCCAGAAGTACCCTGACGCCAAGGACAACATCAAGCACTTGAGTATCATGGGAGGTGGTATCCACGTCGGTAACATTGGTGACGGTGCAGAGTTCAACATCTTTGACGACCCATACGCTGCTAACGAGATCTTCACCGACCCTGTGTTGGCGCCAAAGACCATCTTGGTCCCATTGGACGTCACCCATACCGTGTTGTGCGATGGAGATGTTCAGTCCAGAATCCTACAAGACGGTTCTAGCCCATTGAGAAAGATGATCTACGACCTCATGACTTTCTTCGCGGAGACATACCAAAAGGAGTAGGACTTTGCTGCTGGTCCACCTGTCCATGACCCTGTTGCCGTGTACGTGTTGCTAGAGGAGTACGGAGTGGAGGACGTTGGTGTGAAGGCCAAGAAGCTCGCCATGACCGTGGTGCAGGACGGTAAGCAAGAGGGTAAGATCCTGGCTACTGACGACGAGGCCAACGGTTCCAAGGTTGTTTTCAACATCAACGTGGCGAAGTTCTGGGACGATTTGCTTGTTGTGTTGGAGACTTGTGACAACTTGACTAAGAAGTGATTAATTCACTGCATTATTTATAGGTCAAAATGATTAGACTGTTAACTATAAAAGTTTCTTTTCGATTTGGCTTTTGTTATTGTTTGGGAAGCGTGCCTGGCGGCTAATCTGTGTAGCGTATACCATCATGTGCGGGGTGCAGATATATAAACAGCGCTAATTTCCCTATAAGCGTTCTATCTCCTACATCTCAGTACCCTTACTATATCTTTACTATTATAAGTGGGCTCATTCAAGCATCGTCTAAACTTTTTAGGGCTCTTTGAATAGTTTACTACTGGTGTGCGTATCTTGGGCCGATTTCAACTTTTAAACACCCAGTAGTAGTGTTTCTAGATTCTTCCCAGGCCTCTGCTTTGTATCCAATGTTGAACTAGCTGACAGTCGACGTTGGATTGACAAGTCTGGAAGAGTTCTCTATATAGTATATTTGACTGGCTCTTGGTTGAGCTTCGAGATTTGAGGATCATCATTTTGACCAACTCACTATGACGCTCATCTAAAATTCCATGTCATCCAACAATCAACTGCAGTATCTACACGTAGTTCTATTTTGATCTTATTTTCATTTTGATATTGTACACGGCGTAATGGTATGACTTTTTTGTTACTTTTTAAGTTCTCCTTCTCTCCTGTACATCAGAAGGCAACTGAGCGGTCTGTGTACAAACGAGGAGCGATGTTCATGGCCATCAGCTCCTGGAACAACAACTTGGCAGCGTATGGGATGTGGATCTGGTAGATGTCGATCTTGTTCTTACAACCACGACACTCGAACTGGTTGTGTTTCAACTTGGCGATAACGGACATCAGACCACACACACCACAGATGTGCACTCTGAAGGCATCCGAGGCCTCCATCAATCTCTCCTTCATGAACGATGCAGCACCGTGGGCAATCATACAGTCACGCTCCATTTCACCGAAACGCAAACCACCATCTCTGGAACGACCTTCCACTGGCTGTCTCGTCAAGATCTGCACCGGACCTCTGGCTCTGGCGTGGATCTTGTCGTCCACCATGTGTCTCAAACGCTGGTAGTACGTTGGACCGAAGAACACCTGCGCCATCAACTTCTTACCAGTGTGACCGTTGTACATCACCTCGAAACCTCTGGATTGGTAGCCGTGCTCACGTAACAGCTTGGAGATCGCATCCACTGTGACCTCTGTGAATGGAGATGCGTCACCTTCCATCGCAGAGATGGCAGACACCTTGGATAGCAAACACTCAATCAAGTGCGCCACTGTCATACGGGATGGAATAGCATGCGGGTTGATAATAAGATCTGGAACAATACCTTCACATGTGAATGGCATGTCCTCACGACGGTATGTCACACCGATAGTACCCTTCTGACCGTGACGAGAGGCAAACTTGTCACCAATCTGTGGAACCTTGGTAGTTCTCATACGCACCTTCACGAACTTCAAACCTTCCTGATTCGTCGTGATGAGCACCTGATCCACAATACCGTTCTCTGTGGCTCTCAATGGTGTGGAAGCATCACGCTTGGTGTGGTAAACGGTACGCTGACCCAACTCCTCGGCATCTGGTGGGATAGGCGTTGTCTTACCAATGATGATATCTTCACCGGAAACACGAACACCTGGCGCGATCAAACCGTCATCGTCCAACTTCTCGTATGTACCGTGCTTCAATCTTAATGTGTTGGAACGGTTTGGCTTCTCGAACTCTTCGACAACGGACATACCAACTCTCTTCTCCTGGTCCATGTACGATCTGAAGAACAACGATCTGAACAAACCACGGTCAATACTCGACTGGTTCATAATCATGGAATCTTCCTGGTTGTAACCGGAGTAACATGCAATGGCCACAATGGCGTTTTGACCAGCTGGCAGCTCTCTGAACTTAAGGTACTCCATCGATCTCGTTGTAGCCAATGGTTTCTGTGGGTAGTACAAGATGTTGGCCATTGTATCCATACGGACACTGTAATTCGTGAGGAAGACACCCATAGCTTGCTTACCCATCGCAGATTGGTATGTGTTACGAGGAGACTGGTTGTGATCTGGGAATGGAATAATGGAGGCGGCAACACCAAGAATCATGGATGGATGAATCTCACAATGTGTGAATGTGTGTGCGTTCTTGTTGAAGGTAGGTTTGATACGAGCATTAGCGTCCACTGGTTGTTGTGAATAGTCTCTTGGTTCTAGATCTTCAGGTGCCATGGCAATCATGATGGTTTCTTCTTCCTCGGCATCCACATACTCCACAACACCCTGATTTAGGAGAGATGTCCAACCGAACTCTTCGGCTTCTTCTTCACCTTCTCCACTCTGTTCGCTAAACTCGTACTCCTGAATCTTGTTCACGTGCTCCTTCTTTAGTGCAAGTTCCTTTCTGCCGGTTTCGTAGTTGTCCTCGACAACAAACAATGGTCTGTAAACTCTACCAGCGTCTGTGAAGATTCTGAACTCCTTTTCACGGATGTCTCTGATGATGGAAACTTCTGGTGAGATCTCACCGTTTCTTCTCAACTTTCTCATGGTTTCTGTCAATCTGTGAGCATCTCTATGAATACCGAGCCAAACACCGTTGACGAAGATCTTTGTTGCAGAACCATCGTCATCCTTTGGCTTGTACTCTGCAAGTGGTTCCATACCCCATTCTTCCAAGAAGTAGATGATAGGGTCCGAACCTGAACCAACGGATATACATGTCATGAGGGACAAGTTCTTAACCAAACCACATGCCTGACCTTCAGGTGTCTCAGCAGGACAGACAAGACCCCAATGTGTGTTGTGTAACTGACGAGGCTTGGCCAACTTACCATCACGACCAATTGGAGTGTTTGTTCTTCTCAAATGTGAAAGTGTGGAGGAGTATGTGTAACGATTCAACACCTGAGACACACCGGCTCTGGAGGACATAGCTTTCTTCTGTTCACCCCAGTTACCAGTGGCAAGGGAGTACTTCAAACCAGATGTGATTGTTGTTGGCTTGACGGCGATCTTCAAGTTGAACTCGGCACCGGTTTCCACTGTTCTTTGCATGTAACGGTAGATATCGTTGGACAACTTTCTGAACAAGATTCTGAAAAGATTGGATAACAAAGGACCTGCCAAGTCCAATCTCTTCTTACCGAAATGATCACGGTCATCCTGTGGTTTTCTCTCCAGGGCACAGAGAAGCAAACGGTTCACCATATAACCGAGGAAGAATGCCTTTTGAGATTCTCTACCTTGCTCCTGGGAGATGTGAGGCAAGAACTCCTTCTGCAAGATGTCTCTAGCGTATTGGATACGCTTCTCTCTTCTGATACCAAGACCGTTACCACGACGACCGATGTAATCCAGTGCGACTTCACTCTCCTGGATGACGAAGGCCTCCTCGATACAAGGCTTCAACATCTCCTGCATTTGCCAGTCGTTCTTGTCGTAACAGATATGATCCATGATATCACCATCAGGGACGATACCCAAGGCTCTGAAGACAATGACGATTGGGATATCCTGCTTGATGTATGGCAAAGTGGCCTTGATTGTTCTTCCTGAACCTTTGTCGTCACGACCATAGAGCTTGATCTGCATAGAAGAGATAAGTCTGGAGCCCTTCTCCAAGGCGGAACGGATTTCTGCAACATGTGAAACTGGGGAAGGTGCTGACTTCTTGAACACTTGGACGATGTTGGCAGCGGAACGTTCTTGGGCGATAAGGACTTTTTCGGAACCGTTGATGACGAAGTAACCACCCATGTCGTAAGGACATTCTTTCAGTGAGTAGAACTCTTCCTCGGTAAGATCCTTAAGCAGACAGTACTTGGACTTAAGCATGATTGGCACTTTACCGATGAACACCTTCTTATCGATGTCTTCACCATCGCCATCTTCTTGGATGACTCTCCACTCAGGCTCACCGTCTCTTCTAGCGTATGTGGTCTTCTCCATCTCGACAAAGAGCGGGGAGGCGTACGTGAGGTTTCTCAATCTTGCCTCCTGTGGGAACATCTGCGAGGTGGTACCGTCGGACTCTGTCATTGTAGGCTTTGAGAGATAGATCTTACCGAACTGGATTTCGTATCTGGTATTGATGACATCCTCGTCGGTGGTGTGCTGTGCAGGCTTCTCCAAGATCAGAGTCTTGTCCTCTTCGACCAATTCCTGGATGGAAGTGTGGATGAACTCATCGAAGGAGTCGAGCTGCTGCGACACCAAACCTTTCTCTCTGAAAAAGGCGGAGATGACGGTCCAGCAGTCCTCTGGGGTGATCTCGTCTGAGTCCTCGTAGGCGTACTGGTCCTCGGCGTATTCCATCTCGTCACTCATCTTTGGGTTGTTGATGTAGATGTAGATGTTGATGTCCTGTTGGTGGGAGGTGATATGTGTATGTGATGAGTGATAATGCAAACAAAGAGGGGGGTTAAAGTGAGACAACCGGCAAAGAATGCAACGTCTAGGGAAGATCTGATGTGGTTAACTAAGCGGTTGCTCGTGGCGCCTGTCGTCTTCTTCAAGAGCTGATTCCCACACTTTCTTGGTGGCGCGTTGTGTTGTGGACGTTCAATTTTCACTGTTAGCCGCCCACCTTCCGCTGGATGGTGTCTGGGTGTTGATCGTTTGTAAGCGGCAATTTTCGCGGCTGGACGAATTTTCCCTGTTGAACGATGGCTATGAGGGAAGAGAGATGGAAAGAGGAGAGGAAGAGAACGTCTTTGTAGATCCTTACCAGCTTGGTTACAGTGCCACACACAGAACTTTCCCAGTAATGCCTCGTGTCATCTCGTCGGTTGTGAGCGCTGTTAAGCAAGGCACACGCTCCCTGGCCACTGCGGTGAGCGCCCCATTCCAGAAACACATCGAACTGCGTGAGAAGGCCAAGGGATTCACAGTGGGGACCAGACACTCCGCTAAACTGAACAAACTGATCCATGACTCCATCGATCTGTCACAGCCTCACTTCCGTGTTGGTGGGAAGAAACTGTACTTCCCAACCGCGCGTGTGATTCTGTTGAGACCTAACGCCAAACACACCCCATACCAGGCCAAGTTCATCGTGCCGAAGTCTTTCAACCGTATGGACTTGAGAGACTATCTGTACCACGTTTATGGCCTGCGTGCTTTCAACATCACTACACAATTACTCCATGCTCCTTACACACGTGCCGGTAACGCCGTTGCCCGTTACAGAACAGGGCAGATCAAGAAGATGACCATTGACATGACCGAGCCATTTGTGTGGCCGGAAGAGCCAAAGAACAAGAATCCATGGAACGTTGAGTTCTTCAAGGAGTTGGAGAAGTACGCCGAGGAGAGACAAGCTGTGGGATCTGATAAGTTCAAGCCAGCCACCGCTTTCAAGGGGGTGTTGGGTCCTTACAAGCACAAACCTGAGCCATTCATTCCAAAGAGAGTGAAGAGCCAGTTGCTCAACAAGAAGACCAAAGTCAGTGCAAAGGCCAGCCGCTCGGATGATGTGGAGCTTGTGGAGAAGCACCTTGGTCTATGATGAAGATGACTGTTCCTGCATGTATATAAAAAAAGAGTATAACGATGTCATATAGATGAAGCTCAAAAGGGTTATGTGTAGAGAGAAGATTCAAGCAGACTTGGTCTTACCATTGGACCACCAACCAAACCAACCAGTGGTTTCTCCCTTCTTGATGATGCTGGATTGCGCAACAACATCAGCAGTAGCAGCAGCAGCAGCAGCTTGTTCTTCTTCTTCAAACTGAGCCAACTCCTCTTTCCCCACAACATCAAAGTCAGAGTTCTGGTCGTTCTTCGTGGTGGTAGTAGTAGCAGAGATGGTGGAAGTCAAACTCTTTAGGGACTCTGATGATGAGGTTTTAACCGTAGAGATAGCATCTTCAGCGACTGTGGATTTGGTCTGTGTGGAACTGGTTGTTTGAACGGCCTTCAACACACCAAGCAAACTCTCAACCAAACCGTTGGAGTTCTTCTCAGCCGATGGGAGAGATGAAGAGGACGATGAAGAAGGAGAGGATGCCTCTGTGAAACTCTCAACGAACATGTCCACGATGGACTTCTTCTTATATTTCTGTTCCTGCTCCTAAACATCTTCAGCTCCTCGTGGCACAACACTGAAACGGGACAACCTCATGTGTATACCGAGATACTGCGCAATGAAAGATAGTAACTCTGCCGGATCGGAGAGACACTGACTCCACTTATCAACGGTGGCCTCGTGCTGTGTCAAGAATGGTTCCAAGTACGTGTAGTAGATGTAGTCTGCACCTTTTGTCTGTGGGAGGATCAACCATAGAGACACATACAACTTTGCTAGTGACCACAGTGGGATGAATTGGAGAATGAAGGACAAACGGTACTCCGCGGTGGTGATGAGGGCAAACACCATCCAGTAGACGACCCATGACTTCAATTGAGTAGTTGGTGCAAGCACGCTCTGTTTATCGTAGGAGCGAAGAGCTTTGAAAGTGGCCACAAGGGGTAATCCCACAGAGATGACGAGACTGCGTGGAGTTATTAGTTAGTACACGGTATCTTGGTAGGGGAGATAAGGGCGTGGGGTGTGGAGTAAAGAGGACCACACAAACGTACCTTGCGAGGTTGAAGAGCATTCCGAACATGGTTTGAAGAGGATATTAGCGAGTTTATTTCAGCGTAACTGTATTCTATGAGAGTCCCATCTATCAAAAGACGAGTGGATGGGAGCAAAACGGGCCAGATAGATTAGAGGATTTGCCCCTCTTTGACACAAACTGCGGTTAAAGCGTGTGATAAGCGTGCGCGTACCGCTTGATTTGTGCCTGGAATTCTGGGCCTTGTTCCAGGCTTGTTCGTGGCACGTGTCGGAAATGGCAGACTAGATGAGAAGTTCGATTAAAGGGTTATAAAGTGGGTTAAATGGGTCCAAGATATAAGAGTTGATGGTTCATTGATGGAGTATTAATGTGCCAGTGGACTTCTATATACAAACAGCACTTCTCAGCTCTCTCATATGACTTCTACTCTCTGATGTAATGTACAGTACGATGCTCTGGCTTTCTTTCCTTCTTTCTTCAGTGCATAATTGTCTTCATCTTCATCTTCCTCTTCACTGTTTCTTCTCCAACTCATTCAGCTTCTTCTTCACGATGTGCTGCTGGTCGTGGAATGCAACGATGTTCTCCTTGTATGGGTTCTCAGTGCCATCAAACACTTTGAGTCTCTCCAATCTCTGCTTTCTGAAACTGTTCTTTGGTAACATACCACTCACTGCTTTCTTCAAGATCTCTCCAAATCCTTTATCAGCAGCCAATCTGTTCATGGGCGTGAGTTTGAGATGGCCCGGTTTCGTAGAGTGTCTCCAGTATTCCTTTTGGTAGAACTTGTTACCTGTGACTTTGAGCTGTGCGCAGTTCGTGACCACAACGTAATCACCTTGGTCCAGTGTCTGGTCGTAGATCGGTTTGTGTTTACCCATCAAAGTGATGGCGATACTCGAGGCCAAACGACCAAGAGTTCT
The DNA here is from genome assembly GCA_030462915.1 of Petasospora meyerae. Classification (NCBI taxonomy): domain Eukaryota; kingdom Fungi; phylum Ascomycota; class Saccharomycetes; order Phaffomycetales; family Wickerhamomycetaceae; genus Petasospora; species Petasospora meyerae. The sequence continues at coordinate 9,905 of JAKVQR010000232.1, read as the reverse complement.
AGGGTCCTTGGCCACATCGACGTGATGCCAAACTCTAGCGACACCAAGAGCGGTCTGTAGTGTGGTGTTAACGGTCTTGTTCTTCCTTTGGAGTCAATCAATATCAGTCGTTACTCACTCTTCCTAGTCTCTGAGACATCTTCTGGTGGTATATTTGCTTCTATTAGGCACAAATCAAGTACTCTTCCACTGCTTCATTCATTCAAAAATCGATTTGATACCTCTTCACCGTCCGTAATTTTCCACCATCCCTCTGGCGCATAAGCCAGCCCACAGACGCGCGACACGCCGCTTATGCCCCGTCGCGGGATCTCTTCACTACCAAAGTGGAAGTTTGTTTTCGACATGTTGGGACAAGTTGACGGTCTCCAGTTGATTAGTTTTGGCGCTTTAGCTAGTCGTTTCAGCTCCAATCAAGCATATTGTGTCTGTGTGTTGCCTAATTGACACATATTTCCGCTCCCTTTCCCCACTCTTCTCTTTCCCCACTCCTCCCTCTCTATCTCTCTCCAGTCTCCCCTCTCTCTCCACCACATCAACGTATCGATCAATCAATCAACCAATTAAAATCAAACGCTGGCCGTCATGTTCTTCCTCAAGGATCTCTCCCTCAGCATCACACTACATCCATCCTACTTCGGTCCACAGATGAACTAGTACCTCCGAACGAAACTTTTGAACGAGGTGGAAGGTTCCTGTACGGGTAAGTTTGGTTACATCATGTGCGTCCTGGACTGTATGGCCATCCAGATTGAAAAGGGTAAGATCATCCCAGGTGATGGAAGCGCAGAGTTCAACGTGAAGTACCAAGCCGTGGTGTGGAAACCTTTCAAAGGTGAAGTGGTGGATGGAATCGTGTCACAGGTGTCCAAATTGGGATTCTTCGTGGATGTGGGACCACTCACGGTGTTCGTCTCCACCCATCTGATCCCTCCTGACATGTCGTTCAACCTTTCAGCAAACCCTCCAGCGTACCAGTCAGACGACCAGGTGATTGAAAAGGGGTCCAGAGTGAGACTGAAAATCGTGGGTACCAGAGCAGATGTGAACGCCATTTACGCCATCGGAAGTATAAAAGAGGACTACTTGGGTGCTCTGTGAACTGTGCCATGAAATAGTGTACAATATATATATAAAAGCAAAAGAAATCAATCTAGTTAGACCCACTCGTTGGTGCGTGCGATGAGCTCCGCCAGCTTTTCCAAGTACTTCTTATCCACCTCACTAAACCCGTTGTACTCCAAACAGTCAATGTCAATCACTCCCCTCACCACACCTTCACTGTCCACAATAGGAACGACAATCTCACTCTTAGTCTCTCCATCACACGCGATGTGGCCAGGGAACTTATCCACATCCGGCACAACCTGGGTCTCTTTCTTCAACGCTGCCATCCCACAAACACCCTTCCCGATCTTGATGGTTTGACAAGCCACTTTCCCCTAGAACGGCCCCAAAATCAACTATGAGGGGTCTTTAGGGTCCAGCACGTAGAATCCTGCCCAATTGATGTCCAGTGGTAATGAGCGGTATGCGTGCCATATCAAAGAAGATGCATTGGCCAAGTTACAAACCCAGTTGAGTTGTCCCTCAGTAAGCGCTTCGTAATGATCCACGACTAGTTGAAGGGCTTCTTCACGTGAAGTAGTGGAGAAGTTGGAGAATGATGCGTGGTGTTGGTCGTCTTCTCCCATCCTGTCTGGTTTCTTATAATTGGTGATCGTATGAAGTGTTTGAATAGGTTTCGTGTGTTGACGACTTGCTTCTCTTTTTTCTCAACGTACCAAACTCTCGGATTGTTATTTACAACCAATCGACATTTTATTGGGAAGGTCTCGTCTATACAACGCTTTCTTTCTCCATCTCAAACGACACTAGGGAACTTCTTGTTGAAGTTTCTCGTAATCTCATCCACATCCGCAACACTAAAATTACTTATAGTGCTCTCACCGGTCATCGTCTTGGTCAGTGTGCCGTTGTTGCCCTTGGTAGTAGTAACATTAGCCTTCAGATGTGTTGGTTTCTTTGGCTTAGGTGGGGCTCTCTTCAACGTACTTGGAGATGAGTGTTCCATACGCTCCCCTGTTTCCTTTGGTGTATTTGTCAATGTGCTTGGAGTATTCTGCACCGATGAGTTTGTGGATGTGACTTGAGGTGGTGGTGTACTTGCGGGTTTCCTCTTTGGAACAGGTGGCTTTCTCTTGAGCATCGATGGTTTCTTGAATCCTTCAGAGTCAATCTCCACACTGGAGTCGTTCCCATATCCATGTGCTGTCTTAACCACAGGTGGATCGTTCTATCTGTTCAACAACGCCTGGACTCTCCGTTGAATCGAGGCGGAACGAGTCAACTTCTTTGGTTCAGCATCGGCATTTGCCTGTAGAGTAGTGTCACCATCGACACTCTCATTGATAGAGGATGCTCTCGAACTGCTTCTGCTGTGGCCACGGCTGAACTTTCCAGTGAACTGTGACACGATGTTCTTACTCCCAGTGCTGATACGACGCAAGGAGTTGATGCTACCACCGGTGTGTTGTTGGATCCATGATTTGCCTGAATCCTGTTGTTGGAGGTTCTTCAAGAAGTCCACATTGCTGTTGATATGGTTCCCGCCTGGTGAAAGCTCAACTTGGGACGAGGTGGTGGAGATGCCGGTGATGATTCTCTTGAGTTCGTTCATGTCTGAGACTGACGTAGCGGACTGAGATGGTTGCAAATACATGCTCTGTGGTCTTCTTCTATTGGCTGAAGACGATGTAGGTCTGGAGATTGCTGCTGATGGTGTGTCATCTGTTTGCACAACACTATCTGCATATCTCGGTTTCACTGGAGGCACTGGAGGTTGTTGTTTCTCCGAGGTCAGAGTTAGGTTGCCCATTGACTTTGTGAGGTTCACCAATACAGGACCCGTTGGTCTTGGTGGTTTTGGTGGAGGGACACTCTTTGCATGGGAAATCACTTCACCAAATGGATCATTGGACTCTGGAACGTAGTTCGAACTGATTGCCCTAACTGGCGCTCCGTTGTTGTTCACGTCGGACGTTGTGTGATGAGGTGGGAGAGGTGATCCATAAGGTCTGAAACTCATAGAAGGTGGAATAGGCATAGATACAGGAGCCTTCATTGGCAATGGCATAGGGAGCTTTCCATTGATAGGCATAGTGGATGCCCTTGAGATACCTTGCATTGGAGGTTGTGGCTGTGCCTGTGCCTGTTGTGGTGGTGGTGGTTGCACTGATGGCTGAGGTGAAACCTTGTTGTTCTTCGTATAATCCTGAATCGGCACGGCAATCCCACGCATACGACAAACCTCTTCCAATGTCTGATAGGCGTTGGGACGGCGACGAGGGTCCTCTCTTAACAACACGGCAATCAAGTTCTTGAGTCTGTCCGAATACACCGGTCTGTCTGGGTACTCGAACTTCGCATGCAGAATAGCAATCTCTCCCTTGGCTTCAAATGGTGTGGTGTAATAGCAGAGCTTGTATAGGAAAACACCTAGAGCCCAGATGTCGGACTTCTCGTCAATGGGTAAGCCTCGATACAGATCCACCATCTCTGGGGAACGGTACTGTGGAGTCGTGTTCTTCAACACGTCATTCTGCAAGATGGCAAACTCGTCGGAGTTCCTTGGAGGACGCAGAACAGGCGATGCAGAACCGAAGTCACATAATTTGTAATCGCCATTCTCAGATATTAGCACGTTCTCAATCTTGATGTCCCTGTGGACAAGCGGTGGAGAAAGAGCATGCATGTTGGCCACACCCTCGGTGATCTCACCCATGATCTTGAGCACCTCTGCCTCGGTGAGTCTATTCTGCAGTCTGGTGTTCATGAAGTCGATGAGTCCCTTGTTGGCGCAGTACTCCATAAGCACAAACACCTCGTACCCGGGCCCGTTGTTCAATCTGGCGGCATGGGAGTCAATGTATGAGACAATGTGCTTGTTGCCTGCAAGACGCTTCATAGAGTCCACTTCTGCCCTCAACGTGTTCAACGAGGGCTTATCCGGAACAGCAACTCTCTTAAGGCATGCGATGTTGGTGTTGTTCCATGAGGGCGATATCTCCACTTTGTACACATGGGCAAAGCCACCTTCCGAGAAGAACTTGATGATTTTCACCTAGTGTGACCCAACTGTGAGTACTGTTCCCGGCTAGTATGCGTTTGGCGGCGGTGTTGGGGCCATTGTGGCGATGATGCTGTTGATGTGTGGTGATGATAGAGAGAGAGGTGTGTGTTGGGGTCGGCTATGCAAGTGATGTGGGTGAAACAGGCCGTTCTTCTGTCTTCTCAAAACGGCGCTTACGTTCAAAAGAGGATTAGATAGTAGTCTGAAGGTGTCCAATGATCAGACACTTTAAGCGCTGTCTTTTGCTGGTTTAGCTAGCTGATAATTCACAATTGTGGATCTCTCGATAAAAGCTCTGAAGGCTGACTGGTACTTGATTTTTGCAACTGACACGACGTCGTCTCTTTCGGCCGGCGAACTGGCTGTTCCACACCGGTAAAACACCTGAACCTCATCAGTAATACATCGGTACATTACTAGGAGGGGGAGTGTATGAGGTCTAACATTACTACCTACTACTATTTAAACTCATTTATCTTCACAACTACAACAGATATGGATGAGTTTTCTGTGATATCATAATTGGAATTACCCCAGAAGTTCAATAAATGCAAAAGTTCGAGAAGATGTCGAGCTAAGTTTCTCTATTGTACACGATTTTCACGAACTATCGACCAAGTCCTCTGAAAAGGTGGGTTCAAGTGTCAGTGGGTAGTTTTTTCATTCAATTCATTTGACAATTCAGGACTCAAATTGGGCTTCCACGTCACTGCACAGTGCACAGACCCTTTACCTATCTGCAATGTTATGAGCTACCAAAAATGCGTCTGTAATGCTGTTTTATCCATTGTTGAATATGCGCCAGTTTGTTAGCCCATGACGCGTCTAGTTATTAAAGTTGTAGAACTATACAACGATCTATGCTCGACAAGTGCTTCGCGTATCAGGACTGTGCAATCGATCATGCATTCATCTATTTGTACTACGACGTCTATAATGTAACTGGTGGATAGTATGGTTTTACTAGAATATGGTATAAACAATGTCTCAAGCAGCCATGGCATCGGCGATCACCTCGGCTGCCTTGAGAGTGGCCTCCTCGTCGAAACGCTTTCCAATAACAGTCAAACCAACTGGCAATCCATCATAGACCTCTGGTTCGTAAAGACCATACTCGTACTCCTCATGCTTGTTACGTGGCTCATAAGACTCATCTTTAACATCAATGTTCTTATCAGCAAACACACCAGTTGGGAAAGTGACACATGAGTGGTCCAACAAGTTCCAGATACAAGTGTAACCCCAGTACTTGAAAGTGGATGGCTTACCAGAGCATCCGACGTATGTTGGAGACAAGATGAAGTCAACACCACGTTCTTGGAACAAGTTGAGGTACTCCTGACGCAAAACCTCTCTGTCATGGACATAGGTCATGTACTCCAGCATGTCCATACCCTTAGGACCATTTCCGACTTCGAGGAAGTAAGATGTCAATGGGGCAATTGGCTCACCGGACTCCATGAGTTTCTTCTTTGCACAAAGGTTAGCATCTGGTGCGTAAAGAGTCATGACAGTCTCAACACAGTCCCAGACTCTGTGCGGTTCCCAAGTCACAACGTTCACACCAGCAGCCTTCAACTTCTTCTCAGCTTCTTTCAAAGCTCTGACAATTGGTGGGTGTGGCTTGACGATACCATCATCGTAGATGATACCAATGGTCAAAGTCTTCGGTTCTGGCTTTGGCAACTCTAACCAAGGCAATGGAACAATACTCTGGTCTCTTGTCCATGGCTTACTAAAAGCATAAGATTTCATGAACAGTTCGATGTCCTCTGGAGAGTTGGCCAATGGACCCAAAGTGGCAATGACAGCTTCGTTCTCCATAGTCTCTGTGGCTGCACCACAACCCATACCACTGATTCTTCTGTTGGTTGGTTTCAAACCCCAAATACCGTTGAATGCTGCAGGGAATCGGATGGAACCACCAATGTCACCACCAACACCCAATGGGGAACCTCTCATACCGATAAGAGCACCTTCACCAGAAGAGGACCCACCAGGGGACATAGAGGTCTTGTAACAGTTTCTACCTCTTCCAGAGATGTAGTTGACTGAGTCAGGGTGCATGAGGGATTGTGGGAGGGTGGTTCTGATGTAGAAGATGGCACCCATCTCCAAGAGAAGCTTTGGAGTCAGTGCGTAGTCATTTGGGATGTTTTCAATGAGAGAAGCGTAACCTCTGTGGGTGACATGACCCTTGAAGTCAAAGTGCTCCTTCAAAGAGACTGGAACACCGTGCAAAGGACCTATAGTCTTACCATTCTTCTCCTGGTAATCATCGAGCTCCTTGGCTCTCTCGAGGGCATCATCAAAGAAGATATCCATGGCACAGTGGGTCAACTGGTGGGCGATAGTGGCACGTTTGATGAATGCTGTGATGACCTGTGTAGCTGTAAGCTCCTTGGAAGCAACCTTAGATGCAATTTCCACTGCCTTGAGACCAGTGATCATCAATGTCTCCTCATCGAGAACCTTAGGTGGGATCAACGTGGCATTGAAGCCAGCGGAATCGAGATCTTCTGGAAAGAGTTCAGCTGGGGCCAAGTACTCCTTTGGCAAAGCCTTCTCACGCTTCTCGTTGTAGGCATTGATCTTTGGAAGCCAGTACTTCTCAAACTTCTCTGGGTTTCCCTTGAGTGGGTCAGGATCAGTAACGGCGAATGGCTTTGTGGAGTGGTCGATGACAGGGATATCAGGAAGCGACATGTTGTAGTTGTTGTTGTGTGATGGACGAGAAGAGAGTCAATGGGAGAACTGATTGTGAAAGCGGGAGAGGAAGCCGAGTATTTATAGGCGAGGATCTTCCATAGCCCATTGTTATCAGACTTCAGCGGATATCCCAGAAAAGATGTATGCATGAAGGAGCTGTGCTCTTATCAAGGCATAGTGATGGCTACCCGCTCATCTCTTCCTCCCACCCAGGTGAGAAAAAGCGGGCGGCAAGGCGAATAAGGGAGACCATGGGCCTTCCTAGTTGTTTATGATGAGATCATGAGCATCATTCTTGTCATTTCCATTCCTAGTGACTTGAATGGCACCACTATTTCCCCCAAAGAGTGTGGTTGTGTTGTTTCATGAAGGCGCTATTCCCGAAAGAGTTTACCGCCCTTTTCCCAGGCCATGATTTTCTCGGCACCCCACAAATCGTACAGCAGCTGACCAGCGGCCCAACAATCGCTCTTGATTCTTCAATGGGAACTGAACCAGCGTTTGGTATTTGTGAATTACTACTAGGAGGTCAATTGAAGAACTATAGTGTATCAATTGATTAATGCAATCCGAAATGGAATCCACGAGACTTATAAGACTTCAGCTGATCCCTCCACTCAAGAGGCCATCGTCTCATAGATAACCTGTGCAGCCTTGAGCGTGGCTTCATCTGTGAAGCGCCTTCCAACAACGGACAATCCAACAGGCAATCCGTCATACGCTTCTGGATCATACAGACCATACTCACATTCCTCAGTGGAGTTGCGTGGCTTATAGGTTTCGTCCTTCACATCAATAGCCTTATCAACAAAGATACCCGTTGGGAAAGTGACAGAAGAGCAGTCAAGCAAGTTCCAGAGGAAAGCGTAAGCACCATACTTGGGAGTAGAAGGCTTTCCAGAACATCCAACATAGGTAGGAGAAAGGATGAAATCAACTCCACGCTCATTGAACAGGTCGAGGTACTCTTGACGCAGCACTTCTCTATCACGAACATATGTCATGTAGTCCAACACATCCAATGGCTTCATATCACCGGACACGTTTGGCACAGTTAATGGAGCGAGAGGTTCACCTGATTCGGCAAGTGATTTCTTAACAGAGATATTCCCGTCTGGCTTGAAGAAGTGACTCGTGATCTTGACACAGTGTTCCATACGGTGTGGCTCCCAAGTGATCACTGAAGCACCAGCAGCTTTGAGCTTCATCTCGGCCTCCTTCAATGCCCTTATGATAGGTGGGTGTGGTTTCACAATTCCATCGTCATAGATGATTCCGATCTTGAGTTCCCTTGGATCTGGCTTGGTCAATTCCAGCCACGGCAAAGGGATGAGACTCTGATCTCTCTTCCATGGTTCGGCAGAAGCATACGACTTCATGAACAGCTCGAGATCCTCCGCGGAGTTGGCCATTGGTCCAAGAGTGACAACAAGACCTTCACTCTCCATAGTGCCATTGGAGCCCCCAGATCCCTGAGCACTCACTCTTTTAGCAGTTGGCTTGAGTCCCCAAATGCCATTGAACGCTGCTGGCACACGGATAGAACCACCGAGATCTCCACCAATTCCCAGTGGTGAACCTTTCATACCGATCAAAGCGCCTTCACCAGCAGAAGATCCACCAGGTGACATCGAGGTCTTGTAACAGTTTCTGCCTCTCCCGGTGATCATGTTGATGGAGTCAGTATGTAGCAAAGCTTGTGGAACAGTGGTTCTGGTGTAGAAGATAGCACCAAGCTCAAGCATGATCTTCAAAGTGCACGCATAGTCTTCTGGGACTCTCTCAATGAAGGCAGCTAGCCCACTGTGATTCACACGGCCCTTGAAATCGAAACACTCCTTAACAGAGATTGGAACACCATGTAGCGGTCCCATTGTCTTTCCATTCTTCTCTTGGTATTCATCGAGTTCCTTAGCTCTCTCGAGTGCCTCATCAAAGAATATATCCGACGCACAGTGAGTTAACTGGTGAGCAATGGTAGCACGCTTGATAAAGGCAGTCATCACTTGGGTAGAAGTCAAGTCTCTGGCAGCCACCCTAGAGGCGATATCAGCGGCTTTCAACTCAGTGATCATCAACGCCTCCTTATCCAATACCTTTGGTGGGATCAACGTGGCATTAAAGTGTCCAGCATCGAGATCTTCGGGTAATAGTTCAGATGGAACAAGATACTCCTTTGGTAGAACATTCTCTCGTTTGTCATTGTAGGCCTCGATCTTTGGTAGCCAGTGAGTTTGGAACTTCTCTGGGTCACCCTCGATTGGTAGCTCTGTTACGCCAATTGCGGACATTTGAAAACTGTGGAGCCTTCTAGATGGGAATTCAAGGTCACAGAATAACTTCAAACTCGACTTCCACCATTTTTGACTTGAAGTGGAGGTTTTGACTCGACGAGACCAAGGAAGACCACCAACTCGTTATCTCCCACAGTTCAGTTCATACCAGGCAAGATGGAGGTGGCGGCGCGGATTGTTCACCAGTTCGCGAAAATCATCCAGATCGAGAAAGTTTTGAAGATCTCTTTGCCGGGACTTTTCTCGTCCGTCCGTCCGATCGAAAATAGAATTCGCGGCAAATAACTCCCTGATAAAGAGCTACCATACCTTTCACCGGAATTTTGTGTCTTCTCCAAACTCTAAGTTTTAAACGACCAATTTTTTTGTCATTGTTAGCACTCAAGCTCGACAGATTATACTAAAACTTGGCCTCAATAGCCCAAATCTCATTACGAATTTTTAGGCCCATCTAGAGCACCTTTTCGCCTCCTCAAGTTTCTCACCCTTTGTCGTTCACCAACACGCAGCACACTTGTCACAGTGCCTTCAAATACACAGCAACGCCTCGCAAAATTCACATCTACGCCAGTGCCAATGGAATCCTCACACTCCCCAAACGCCATTGGAATTTCCCTCTAGTCCTCAAATTGTGTGTGCGCTGCGTAATTCCAGTGGGCGCTAGATACCCCGTAGTAACCTCTCAGACGGCCCTGGCCCCTGCTCAACCACCCGCAAAATGGCTGCGCCACACCGCGGAATCTATATTTAGACAACTGGAAAGACACTTC